>PVKP010028900.1:0-29596 GCA_004027715.1 Plecturocebus donacophilus | reverse complement strand
TTTTGATGTGCTGTTGCAATCGGCTTGCCAGTATTTTATTGAAGATTTTTGCATCTATGTTCATCATGGATATTGGCCTGAAGTTTTCTTTTCTTGTTGAGTCTTTGCCAGGTTTTGGTATCAGGATGATGTTGGTCTCATAAAATGATTTGGGAAGGATTCCCTCTTTTTGGATTATTTGAAATAGTTTCAGAAGGAATGGTACCAGCTCCTTTTTGTATGTCTGGTAGAATTCGGCTGTGAACCCATCTGGACCTGGGCTTTTTTTGGGTGTTAGGCTCTTAATCGCTGCCTCAACTTCCGACCTTGTTATTGGTCTATTCAGGGTTTCAACTTCTTCCTGGTTTAGACTTGGGACGAGACAGGTGTCCAGGAATTTATCCATTTCTTCCAGGTTTACTAGTTTATGTGCATAGAGTTGTTTGTAATAATCTCTGATGATGGTTTGAATTTCTGTGGAATCTGTGGTGATATCCCCTTTATCATTTTTTATTGCATCTATTTCGTTATTCTCTCTTTTCTTTGTTATTAATCTGGCTAGTGGTCTGTCTATTTTGTTGATCTTTTCGAAAAACCAGCTCTTGGATTTATTGATTTTTTGAAGGGTTTTTTGTGTCTCTATCTCCTTCAGTTCTGCTCTGATCTTAGTTATTTCTTGTCTTCTCCTAGGTTTTGAGTTTTTTTGATCTTGCTCCTCTAGCTCTTTCAATTTTGATGATAGGGTGTCAATTTTAGATCTCTCCTTGCTTCTCATGTGGGCACTTATTGCTATATATTTTCCTCTAGAGACTGCATTAAATGTGTCCCAGAGCTTCTGGTATGTTGTGTCTTCGTTTTCGCTGGTTTCAAAGAACATCTTTATTTCTGACTTCATTTCATTGTTTATCCAGTCCACATTCAAGAGCCAGTTGTTCAGTTTCCATGAAGCTGTGCGGTTCTGAGTTAGTTTCTGAATTCTGAGTTCTAACTTGATTGCGCTGTAGTCTGAGAGACTGTTTGTTATGATTTCCGTTCTTTTGCATTTGCTGAGGAGTGATTTACTTCCAATTATGTGGTCAATTTTAGAGTAGGTGTCATGTGGTGCTGAGAAGAATGTATATTCTGTGGATTTGGGGTGGAGAGTTCTGCAAATGTCTATTAGGTTTGCTTGTTCCAGGTCTGAGTTCAAGTCCTGGATATCCTTGTTAATTTTCTGTCTGGTTGATCTGTCTAATATTGACAATGGGGTGTTAAGTCTCCCACTATTATTGTGTGGGAGTCTAAGTCTCTTTGTAAGTCATTAAGAACTTGCCTTATGTATCTGGGTGCTCCTGTATTGGGTGCATATATATTTAGGATCATTAGCTCTTCTTGTTGCATTGATCCTTTTACCATTATGTAATGTCCTTCTCTGTCTCTTTTGATCTTTGTTGGTTTAAAGTCTATTTTATCAGAGACGAGAATTGCAACTCCTGCTTTCTTTTGCTCTCCATTTGCTTGGTAAATCTTCCTCCATCCCTTTATTTTGAGCCTTTGTGTATCCTTGCATGTGAGATGGGTTTCTGAATACAGCACACTGATGGGTTTTGGCTTTTTATCCAATTTGCCAGTCTATGTCTTTTCATTGGGGCATTTAGTCCATTTACATTTAGGGTTAATATTGTTATGTGTGAATTTGATCCTACCATTTTGATGCTAGCTGGCTGCTTTGCCTGTTAGTTGATGCAGATTTTTCATTGTGTTGATGCTCTTTACCATTTGTTATGTTTTTGGAGTGGCTGGTACTGGTTGTTCCTTTCTAAGTGTAGTGCCTCTTTCAGGACCTCTTGTAAAGCAGGCCTGGTAGTGATGAAATCTCTGAGTACTTGCTGGTTCACAAAGGATTTTATTTTTCCTTTACTTATGAAGCTCAGTTTGGCTGGATATGAAATTCTGGTTTGAAAGTTCTTTTCTTGAAGGATGTTGAATATTGGCCCCCACTCTCTTCTGGCTTGTAGGGTTTCTGCTGCGAGGTCTGCTGTGAGTCTTATGGGCTTCCCTTTGTGGGTAACCTGACCCTTCTCTCTGGCTGCCCTTAGTATTTTCTCTTTCATTTCAAACCTGGTGAATCTGATGATTATGTGTCTTGGGGTTGCTCTTCTTGAGGAATATCTTTGTGGTGTTCTCTGTATTTCCTGAACTTGAATATTGGCCTGTCTTGCAAGGTTGGGGAAGTTTTCCTGGATGATATCCTGAAGAGTATTTTCCAGCTTGGATTCATTCTCTTCATCACATTCGGGTACACCTATCAAATGTAGATTAGGTCTTTTCATATGGTCTTATATTTCTTGGAGACTTTGTTCATTCCCCTTTACTCTTTTTTCTCTAATCTTGCCTTCTCGCTTTATTTCATTGATTTGATCTTCGACCTCTGATATCCTTTCTTCTGCTTGGTCAATTCGGCTGTTGAAACTTGTGCATGCTTCGCAAAGTTCTCGTGTTGTGTTTTTCAGCTCCATCAATTCACTTATAGTCCTCTCTAAGTTGTCCATTCTCCTTAGCATTTCGTCAAATCTTTTTTCAAAGTTCTTAGTTTCTTTGCATTGGGTTAGAACATGTTCTTTTAGCTCACAGAAGTTTCTTATTACCCACCTTCTGAAGCCTGATTCAGTCATTTCATCACATTCTGTCTCGTCCAGCCTTGTTCCCTTGCTGGCGAGGAGTTGTGATCCCTTGTTGGAGGAGAGGTCTTCTGGTTTCGGGTCTTTTCATTCTTTTTGCGCTGGTTTCTTCCCATCTTTGTGTATTTATCCTCCTCTCGTCCACTTTCAATAATTTCAATTGTCTTTAAATATAAATGCAATCTCCACATCCTATAAATATCTTCAGTATTCACTATTCCTTTTAAAATTTTATTTTATTTTAAGTTCCAGGATACACGTACCGGAAGTGCAGGTTTGTTACGTAGGTAAACGTGTGCTATAGTGGTTTGCTGCGCCAGTCAACCCATCACCTAGGTATGAAGTGCTGCATGTGTTAGCTCTTTATTTATCCTGATGCTTTCCCTCCCTTTCCCTCTCCCACAGCCCCCAGTGTGTGTGGTTTTCCTCCCTGTGTCCACGTGTTTTCATTGTTCAGCTGTCATTTATAAGTGAAAACATGTGATGTTTGGTTTTCTGTTACTGTGTTAGTTTGCTGAGGATGATGGTTTCCAGCTTCATCCAGGTCCCTGCAAAAGACATGATCTCATTCTTTTTGATAGCTGCATAGTATTCCATAATGTCTATGTTTCATATTTTCTTTATCCAGTCTGTCATTGATGGGCATTTGGGTTGATTCCATGTCTTTGCTATTTCCACTATTCTTAAAAAGAAAAGATATTACACTCATGGAGTTTACTTAAAATCATAAGCACTCTGATATGAAATTGTCTGAGGCAAAACGACGTGGAAGGAAACATAGACATCTCCTTTCTAAAGTGAACGCTCTAAGCTCCAGGCGAGTAAGAACTCTATTGCAGTTCCATCTTCAGAAAGACCTGGGGCTAGGCAGGGCATGGTGGCTTGGCTCATACCTGTAATCCCAGCACTTTGGGAGGCCGAGGCGGGCGAATCACTTACGGTCAGGAGTTCAAGACCAGCCTGACCAACATGGCGAAACCTCGTCTCCACTAAAAATACAAAAAATTTGCTGGACATGGTGGCACATGCTTGTAATCCCAGCTACTTACGAGGCTGAGGCATAAGAACTCTTGGAGCCCAAGAGGCAGAGGTTGCAGTGAGCCAAGATTGAGCCACTGCACTCCAGCCTGTGCAACAAAGGGAGACTTTGTGTTAAAAAAAAAGAAAAGCAAAGGACCTGATGCTATGCTGCATCATAGAAGATGCTCACAACAATTTGTTTGCTGAATTCATCTTTATGCAATGAGTATATTCTATAGATCTAAATTTTTATCTGTTTGATTAGATTAGTACAACTTCAAGTGTTTCCAGAGCCAAGTGGCAGATCACACATTCCCAGTCGTTTCTTCCAGCACTATGTAAATGCAGGTTGAGATTAGGTTTCTCCTTATCTCCAACAATTAAGTAAGTTGAACAGGCTGGGCACAGTGGCTCACACCTGTAATCCCAGCAATTGGGGAGGCTGAGGCAGGCAGATCACCTGAGGTCAGAAGTTCAAGACCAGCCTGACCAACATGGAGAAATCATGTCTCTACTAAAAAAAATACAAAATAAACCAGGCATGGTGGCGCATGCCTGAAATCCCAGCTGCTTGGAAGGTTGAGGCAAGAGAATCTCTTGAACCCAGGAGGCGGTGGTTGCAATGAACCAAGATTGAGCCATTGCCCTCCAGCCTGGGCAACAAGGGTGAAACTTGTCTCAAAAACAAAATTAAAAACAAAACTTGAACAAAGCACAGAATTTAGAGTCAACAATACAATACAGAACTATGCCATTAAAAAAGACAAATTTCCTTGTTTTGTTTTCCAGCTATTTGGGGATAAATATTTCATAATTTTTAGTTCATGAAGTATTAAATTCAGTTTTAAAATCTTTGAATAATTAAACAGTGGCAAAATTGTATATACATTGTACTTAAAGAACAACTAGTTAAAATATGAAAATGAAATCAATAATTTGTGTTGTATACTTGTTTCTCTTGTTCAATTAGTTATGTTTTAGGTCATGTTTTGATTTATTTATTTACCTTTAGCATTCAAAATTGGTCACTAAAGGAATTTTAAAGTTAGTAAGACAGATTTATCGTTAAGGATGCAAATATTTCTTGAAGTATTATCCACTGGGAATCTGCCTGGCTTTATATCTGCAAGCAGAGGCCTATAATCATGTGAATATGTAATCCTAATTATATGTGATACTTAAAAAAACCTACGTCCACTTCACAATTTTATGGACACTATATAAATCTCACAGGACCATGTGATGAAATAACATATATAACATCCTTCAAAAGGATTCTCAAAAATTAACATTTAAAATAAAAGTCACCCCAAGCCAGTAGAGGAATAGCTAAAGGAGCAGTTAATATTTCACATGGTTACACAGTATAATTTTCATATTCTATATAAAAAAGTATTTGTTGAATTTTATACATTAATTTTTTACATTATCATCTGATAATGTAAGAAAACACTTAATTTTAATAACGAAAACAAACTCCATATGTTAGCAAAAAGTTTTGAGATGTGAAACCAAAGCTAAAAGCACAAACATAATAATTTTTTTCTCACATGGAGAAAGTGTATAAGAATTTTTTTTCTCATATATGCATATAGTCTAAAGGTTTTATATCTATCTCTAGGACTTGGGGGTTTTTAGGATTCCAATGGGCTATTAGCTGACAGCTCTCAGATGGATTCTGGTTTATGGACTGTAATATTTATAACCAACCTCTTTGCCTCCTTCCAGAAGATGGGAATGGCTGCAGAAACAAGAATTAAACCAAGAGCCTGCCCGATAAGCCCCTTCATCTTTCCCTTCCTGTTTCATTAGGACCTTATCATCATCTTAATAATCACGTTTCTCCCCATCATCTCCAAGCTGTCTCCTTCTACTGGGTTTATCTGTATACTTTAAATCCATGTTCAAAGTATACATCTGTATACTTGTTTCTCCTGTTCAATTAGTTGTGTTTTAGGTCATGTTTTGACTCATTTATTTACCTTTAGCATTCAAAATTGGTCACTAAAGCAATTTTAAAGTTAACTCAGTCAGGCATCTGTATGTATACATACAGTATGCTGTTTACAGCTGTATACTGCAAACATGTATACAGAGGAAGTATTGACTAGAGCACTTGCTTCAAGTTACTCTTCCATTTTTTCAAGTTATTTTAAAAATATTCCTTAAACATCTCTTCTCAAATTTGTGATTTTCGCCAACGTTTTGATTTCAACATCAGCTGTTTTGTTTGGTGTTTTGGTGTAATCCTAGCCTAACTGAACTGGAAGAATAATTTGCTCTTTTAAATATGACTATAAAAGCAAGTCTTATTGTTTACAAAATATTAAAAGCAATGATGGCTTTCCTCAGCTTGCTGCTTTGCTTGTATTTGTCCATAAACAAAGTTTATCAAAACATCCTATCTGCTATTTTCTACTGAGGACAAGGAGGACACACGAGGGAAATTGCTGAAGAAACACATTTATCTAAGGTCAAATCGGAAAGAGTGGAATGGCGCATTAACTGGGGCATTCCTATGAAAAAATTATAAAGACATAAAGCTCAGTTTAATGTTTCCAGTAGTTTTTGCATCGGAAAGTGTAGGTGTTTTCCTACATGCTTATTTAAGCATGATATACATTTTCATATTGCTGATACCACGGAGATTTCAGTCCTACTAAAACCTCCACTGCTCCTCCTGAAGCGTAAACAGCACTTCACACAGACTCGAATCCTGGAGACGTGATCTCACAGAGATATGAAGCCTATAATTATTTGTTTGCTTTGACGTGACAGTCATTATTTTTAACACCCACTGTTGCCTACTTAGCTCTCTCCTGTGACAGAATTTCTGTCGGTTTTCATTGACCGGAACTCATGGTCATCCAGATAGAGCTAGGATCTGCTTTGGAGGCCATCTTTGCCTTTTGCGGACAGAAGCAAAATCAGTTGCACGCAAGAAGTAAGAAGGACCTATTTTGTGGGTTTCTCTTTCCGAGTCAAGAGATTACTAATGTGCCTGAAAAGAAAAACCAGAAGAAAAAAAAAAAAAAAAACCCAAAACAAAAAACTTTTGTAATTAGAGAATTTTGCCAGTAGTGCTGTGATCATTTAACTGACGTTTGCTTGGATTTCTGAGACTGATTTCTAAATGTATATGCTTTGGTGTTTTTATTTATTGTCCCAGGAGAATTGAAGTCCCAAATAAATAAAAACAAAACAAAACGAAAGATTCGAAAAAACTCTAGCTTGTAGATTCTTCTCAAATGTTCTTACAAAATTTTCAGTTGGACATGTTCTCAAAGGTGGATAATTATGAGGATTTTAGGACCTTGTTTATGCAAAATATATAAAGTAACCAGCACACCCTTCTGCAGGGTGCGTGTAACTTTAACTGCAGAATTCTGCAGTTAACATGGAGGGCACTTTGCATTATAGGTAGGACGGTAAGCAGTCTGCTTTTAGAATTCTGGACTCAGATGAGTGAATAGAAAGAGAATAGAAATTTCTTATAAATTGGCTTTTGTATTTGCACCCTGTTGTAAAGGTATTACCAAGCGCTGTTCAACTTAAAAATATTTCAAAGCTCACTGAAAGGACAAGCATTTCCAAACTATAGGACACCCAGGAAAAGCTACTCACTATGCTCCAGCATTTAATTATCTTGTTAACAAGTCAAAGGTTTGTGGTAGAGCTATTTAGATTAGATTCAATCGAAAAAAAGAAAGGAAACAGATTATTGTCAAAACAAAACAAAACAAAAAACCAAGAGCATTAAGAGGCACTTATAGAAAACAATGATGACAAAAAATGCTATCTAGGGTATTAGAACTTTCTATTTTGCGATGCCTTCTCATTCCTCCTGCAGTGCAACTGTCTAGAGCCCTGGTTCTGTCAGTCACTGCTGGAAAACATTTCTGCACTGCAGGTTTGTTCAAGCAAAGACTTATATTAGCACTGACCAAAGAGAGTCAAAGGAGGAAAGAAAAACAGCAACAGCTGAAAATAACTAGGCACACAGATTTCAATGACTTGTGACTTTATCATCCAAAAAGGTTGTTTTACCTCTTTTTACTGCAATGATAACAGAATACCTCCCTTCCTAAATGGCCATAGGCCTTTTTGTTGCAGGCCATAAAACATTTAGTCCTGCTTGTAGGCCTGAGAATTGAGGCGGGCACTGGCTCAGGTAATCATGAGCCTTCTGAACTCTCAACACACTGTCCGACTCGATAGAATCTGCCATTGTCATTTTGTAAAGAAACAATGGCAGTCAGGAAATGTAGTTTGTTCTACTAGATGGCCCTTCTTCCAGCTGAAATAATTATTTTTGACTCAGCTTTAGAGCTAGTTACATTATTTTACACAGTCATCCTGATAACGATTCTATAATTTGCTTGGTTTTGATATTTTATTGGCACATAATAACTGTTCTCATATATTAAGTTTATCACTGTTTTACAGAGGCATGATTATATTTCAATTAGATTTGTATAAAATGCTGAATTGCAAATTATTTTCAAATAGAATGAAATGGTCTATCATCTTAGTTTCACCCACTCAGACAATTTGATTCATTTGACTTAATACACATGTAAAACAAATTGCTCTAGTAAATTTGCATATAAAATAGCTCCAGTCTTAAGGCTCTAATATAAACAATTAGTTCCTTGTTTTTATCTTGCAGAAACACTGGTTTTCCAAGTAACAAAAATCAACCTGGTAAAGTTTGTATTTTACCATTATGTTAGAGAGGAAACGGTATGTAACAAAAATAGTCCTCCTTTTCTGCCTAGCCATTCAATAATGAAAGATTCTTAACCTATTTCAAATATATTTTAGAGATACCTACTTGCATTCATTAAGATCAGAAATGCAACAAAGAGTTGCTGTAATTCTGACTTTAACTCATTATTGAGATGGAGCAAAACTTCTACTGGAAATATTATGTTTAATCTTGGACAGATAGGCTTATTTTAATAAGCAGGTCTATAAAAGCTTAATTTTAAAACCACAAAGTTCATGCAATCCTTATTGAAACAAACAAAATTTGCTCTTGATGTGTATAAAAAAATCACAAATCCTGAATACAGTTTATTTTTTTTTAAAATGTATTGGTGGGCTGGTCTTGGTGGCTCACACCTGTAATCCCAGCACTTTGGGAGGCCGAGGAGGGTGGATCACAAGGTCAGGAGTTAAGACCAACCTGGTCAAGATGGTGAAACCCCATCTCTACTAAAAATACAAAAACTAGCTGGGTGTGGTGGTGTTGGCCTGTAATGCCAGCTACTCAGGAGGCTGAGGCAGAGAATTGCTTGAACCCAAGAGGTGGAGGTTGCAGTGAGCTAAGATTGAGCTGCTGCACTCCAGCCTATGTGACACAGAGAGACTCTGTCTCAAAGAAAAAAAAAGAAAAAAAAATGTATTGGTATAGTATTTTTTCTGTGACTGAAATGTGTCCAGAATATCTGAGTCATGAAACAGAATGTCATGTTCATTCTTCCAGCACAATAACCCCAGACCTTGAAGAGATGACTACAGAATGCACAGTGGAATTTTGCAAAATCAGTTTCATTGTTAATTTTTCTAACCTCGACATGGTGCAGCATATTGCATGGGGTGAGTTTTTTTTCACTCTCTTTATATGATGATGGACAGCTCTGATCATGCTTTAGAAATTATTAGAAAATGTTTATAATGTTTAATATGCCTCTTCAGAATACTTTCTCATCCTTCACAAATCTTAGCACAAAAAACGGCACATAGTTGGTAGCCAATGAATATTTACTGGCATATTTATAGAAACCAAATTGAGCACTGGGATCATAGATATGATACCAGAATAATTTTGAAGATTTAAACATTTTCTGTATGCCAGACATGACTAATCCAGCAAAACTGTGTTGGAATTCTGCTGTTTGATTTAACATGTTTCTATCAATATATATTTGAATTTTGCATTGCTATTGTTTATGTGTGTTTATCTAGGACAAGGGGAGAACATGGAATAAAGATTTCTATAATATCCATAAGATGGTATTTATTTCTCTTATTCACTGAGCAAAGTAATCAGCACTATCATAGTGCAACAACTCTTCTGGTACAAATATCAGCTCTAAGATCTTCTATTAGATGCTTTATGAACTGTCCAGAAACAGTACTTTTTTGAGAAATTATTTCTTTTGCAAATATTGCTTTAAAAAAATAAAACTCGAAAGAATGTGCTAACCAAGATTTTCAGTGTGAGACATTTTACAAATAAACGGACATTTCCTATGGAATATATGAGTATCAAATAAGAGAATTAAATATTTAATTAGTTAATTTTAAAGTACCAAGAAATATCCATCTTAAAATTAAATTACATTTTTGCAGATGCTAAGTCTTAAAAATTATTAAGCAATGATTAACGTTAAGATAATTTCCCAAATTACGAGTTTAAAGAAAAATGTTTTATTTGTTGAGAGGTATTTTTTGTTTTAATTTACTTATTATTTATTTTAGGGCTACTTTCTATCCTCAGGATAGACTTGCTCTTTGTTACATCATGGTTTTTATTGTTTGAAAAATAGGAAGTAGTGTGTCTTCCCTATTAGATAGTCTGATGAGGCATACGATTTCCAGAGCTCGGTATTTTATAAGCTAGTTACTACTGATTTCCTAGAATGCACATGTGCTATGGGAGAAAAGTTTCATGGCTGGCAAATACTCCATCTTCTGTTTTCACTAGGTCTAGAGAAATTGAAGATCTGCTGCTATTTAAATACTTATTACAATTTTTCAGGCCGGGTGCAGCAGCTCACGCCTGTAGTTCCAGCACTTTGGGAGGCCAAGGAGGGCGGATTGCCTGAGGTAAGCAGTTTGAGACCAGCCTGGCCAACATGGCGAAACCCAGTCTCTACTAAAAATACAAAAAAATTAGCCGGGCATGGTGGTGCGCGCCTGTAATTCCAGCTACTCAGGAGGTTGAGGCAGGGGAAGTGCTTGAACCAGGGAGGTGGAGGTTGCAGTGAGCCGAGATCGCCCCACTGCACTCCAGCCTGGGTGACAGAGCGAGCCTCTGTCTCAAAAAAAAAAAAAATTCAACTCCCAAATTTCCTTTCACAGAACTTAAATAGCTAAAATTTTTCTCTGCAAGGAACAATCTGTAGCCAGGTAGCACTGCTGGTAACTTTCTGGTTTTTCATAATTAAGCCCAGAGTCCCCCCCTGGCTTAAGCAGTTACAGAATGACGAGAGGATCTATTATAATCCAGAGTACATAGCTTTCAAGTTCTTCTGGAACACCATGTTGAACATGGGTAGGTAGGCACAGATACACTTACTGAGCATATCTCCTCCTCTTAGATGGCAGGATTGATGTTTTTGATGAAATGGAGTCAGCACAGTGCGTAATCAGCACTTGACTTCTGATGATGGTGCCTCATAGCAGATTTGTGACATCAGATAAAAATCAATTAAGCTTTTCCTATAGCAGATGTTTCTCTTTGCTAACTAAACTAAAATTAAACTAAAAATCCATTATGGTCCTCATTGATGAATTTCTTGATGGATTATTGTATGTCATTTAAGACACAACATTAAGGGAAACTTAAATATGTCTCAAGGATAACAGCTGATGATGAACTTCACCTACTTTAACTCATCTGATTCCCTTTCCTCCAAAGTCACACATATTGAAAGAAGACTTAGGCTGAGCATGGTGGCTCATTCCTATAATCCCAGCATTTTGGGAGGTGGATCACTTGAGCCCAAGAAATTGAGAACAGATTGTGCAACATGGTGAAAGTCTGTCTCTAAAAAAAAAATACAGACATTAGCCAGGTGTGGGTGGTTAATTTCACCAATAGCCCCAGCTACTTGGGAGGCTGAGGTGGGAGAATCACTTGAGCCCAGGAGGTGGGTGGAGGTTGCAGTGAGCTGAGATCACACCATGCACTGCAACCTAGGTGACAGAATGAGACACTGTCTCAAGCAAACAGACAAAAGAATATTTCATAGCATAAAGTGAAATAAAATAATTAATTTTGCACAATTTTAAGAGCAAATTTATTATTACTTCTCCTATTACCAAATTGAACAGAAAAGAACTCTCTGAATCTTGTGAAGGAAGACTGATAGATGCTGAATCTGACAACGCATTTCTACAAAAGTATATTGCCTTTTAATATTCCTCTAGCAGAACATCATGAGGATTAGTAAACCTAGAATAAACTGTTAGAAGATAGTGCATGGAATACATGTCATCAATTTGTGTTATTTCTAAGCAAAATGGACATTTCAGAAAATAAACGAATATAGTTCATCTGGGATCTCTGGGGTCATGAAATGAGGACTCTTCTGTCTTAACCCACGGTAATGCTGAGAGATAATATTTTCTGAACTTGAGAAATAATTGTAACAGAAAGACTCTCAAAGTCTTTCTTTGATGCTGCAGGAAATTAGTAAGGTGAAGTCTGTCCTTTAATCATTATTTTTGAAAGTGATTATGGTGATGTCATCTAAAAAGCCCCAAGGCCTATGTCTTTAGCACCCATCAGTGACGGGAAACTTCCAGAAGATTCTGTAGTACTCTCTTCCCATTTGCCTGTTGTTCTTAACAGGTTAGATTGCAGGCTCTTGGTCACTATCTGATGTGATATAGCACTTTCAGGCACTGACACCCTCATGTACAAGTAACACTGGGTGCGATCTCAGTGCAGGTGCTCATAGCTCATTAGAAATGTGGGTATAAATTGAATACTCAGGAAAAAAGATACAGTTTCTTACAGTGCTAATGTAAAACCCCATGCGTGGCTGGGCGTGGTGGCTCATGCCTGTAAACCCAGCAGTTTGGGAGGCTGAGGCGGATGGATCACTTGAGGTCAGGAGTTCAAGACCAGCCTGGCCAACATTGTGAAACCCATCTTTACAAAAATACAAAAATTAGCCAGGCATGATGGTGGGTGCCTATAATCCCAGCTACCTGAGTGGCTAAGGCAGGAGAATTGCTTGAACTTGGGAGGCAGAGGTTGCAGTGAGCCAAGGTCACACCATTGCACTCTAGCCTGGGCGACACCGCAAGACTCCTTCTCAAAAAATAAATGAAATAAAATAAAATCCCGTGTTCCACTCAGGCAAGTTGCCCTTGATGAATCAGTCAGTCTCTCCTTGCCTGCAGAAACAGCACTGCTAAATGTAGAGTTTTTGCGTTTTGCCCTGCTTCCTTCATACATTGGCCTGTAACCTTCCGACTGCACCCCGCCAGCGTCCACGCTGTGAACATACAAACTCTGGACCCAGTACCCAACAGGAAGAAGTATTCCAGGAGTTCAAGGATGAAATAATAATACTCGAGTAAAAAGCGAGCCTCTGTTTAAAGGCATGAGTGTGATTCTTTGTTATTCTTCTGTGATAACACACAAAAGAGCAGTTGCTCAATGAAAGAGCAGTGGAGGCAGAAAGAAGAAACTCTAAGTAATTATTGCAGAAATACTTCTGTGAGAACAATATTTTTATGACTTGGCCTGGGAACTTTTGAAAAGAAATAATTTGACCAAATTCTCTGAAAGCCGAAAGGCTAAATGTGCCTAAACCACATTTAACCAATCAGATTATGGTTTGGAGATGTGTTCTTGATGTGAGTGTGTGGAACACTGAGTAATTGGCCAAACGTGCTATGGTGTGCTTATAATGACTTTCCCCCAGGAGTTTACAACCGGTCAATTGCTGCCAGCATTTATTGTCTTCTCCAGAATGGATTATCCCAGGATAGCCTTGATAGATGAATTTTGTTTGTTTTTACTCCAGCAACACTGTGTGTTTGGGCGTTATTTTTGTTTCCCCTTTCTTGTTAAAGAGAAAATGAACCCATAAACTTTCTTAAGTGTAAGCATGATTATTTCTATTCAGCTGAACTAATAAAATGAATATTAATAGAAATTTTTTGATGGATTCCTTCTAAATGATGATGATTATTGGATGTCTTTAAATGTATTTTAAATGGGGGATGGCATGCTATCAAAAAACTCTTTTGCTACTTTCAGTGTTTATGAATAGATAAACTCAACAACAAAAAAGGAAATATTTTTTCTTTGTAATTTATAATAAAACCAGATTATTTTGACATTTTTACTATTTTTTGACATAGCTGCCTGAAAACAAAACAAAACTAAACCTTTCTCTTATATTTATATTTTGAGAGTTCGTCTTTATAGAGTTTCACACTGGTTATTAAAGAATTTTCCAAAATTTATTGTCAATACATATTATTTTTCTGCAGAGCAAAATTTACTAATAATTATTTAACCAAAATGCTTTTTAAATCATATTTATCCTTAGACTAATCCCCAAAATTCTAATTTTTTACCAAAGAACCATGTAGACAGAGCTGTGATCACAGCAATTTTTGTTTACCCACATTTTAATTGATAACTTTGCTGCTCTCTGAAATATTCATTGAATGTAATTTGTTGCTTGGCCATATGTACACAGTTGTGTTGTCCAGATCTGAAAATGTCTGAAAGTAGTGTTGCTTTTACCAAATGACACACAGTATGAATTCCTGGGGGACGCATGAGGAATGAATGCCATTGGTGTAGGTCATCAGCCTGTCAACTTCACCCGGAGAGCACGTCCCAAGCTACCCAGGACTCCACAGTTCCACTGCTCCCCCTGAGTTCTTGTCCTCACTGTCTTTCCTCTATGAAGCAGTGCTCCAGTCTCCAGTCTCCCTGATGTGACTGCTCCTGTCCAAATTCTGTCAAAAACACAGATAAGTTCTTATCACAGCCTGGAAACTCCTCCATGGATTTACAGCTAAAATGCTTCATACAGCCTACAGGCTTTGCCTTTTTAAATTCATCTCCTATTACCCTCTCCCATTCTCCGTGCTGGAGCTCAGTTGACCTCCTTTTCTTAAATATACTAAGTTTCCTCCCCCCTCCTCTGGACCATTGCACTAGCTATTTTCTCTGCCTGGAATTCTCTTTCTCTAGAATTTGCCATGGCTCATACTTATTTAGGACAATTCTGTTTCAACTCAATGCGATCTTTTGAGGGCCTTTCTCATCACTCAACCTAAAACAACACCCCTCTCAATGACTCTCTGTCAGAACTCTCATAAGACTCAGTTTTATTTTCCTTATACTGTTTATCATATAGTCTCTAGGTTTTCATTTTGCTGTTTGTTTATTATATATTTCCTCCTGTGAAGTAAATTTCAGAAGCCGTTCTCAATCGAGTATTCCAAGTGTTTAGGCCATTGTCCTGTACAGAAGAGTTTTTTAATTTTTTGTATTGATACATAATAGATATACATATTTTCAGGACACATGTGATAATTTAATACATTGATATAATTTGTAAAGATCAGGTCAGTATAATTAAAATATCCATCACCTTAAATGTTTGTCTTTATTTTAGAAATATTCAAATTATTTTCTTCCATTTTAAAATATACATTAGATTATTGTAAACTATAGTCACCCTACTCCTCTATCAAATACTAGGTCTTATTTCTTCTATCAGAATGTATATTCACACCCATTTATCAACTTCTCTTTATACTTCTCTTCCCACTACCCCTCCTGGCCCCAGGTAACTACCCTTTATCCTCATGAGATTCACCTTTTGAATGCCCACAGACACATGAGAACATATTTGTCTTTCTGTGCCTGGCTTATTTCATTTGACATAATGACCTCCAGTTTCATCCAGGTTGCTGTAAATGATGGAATTCTCTTTTATGACTGAATAGTGTTTAATTATATATATGTACTATGTTTTTGTTACCCATTCATGTATTGATAGACACATAGGTTGATTTTCTATGGTGAATAGTGTTGTAATCAAGATGGGCATACAGATCTCATCAATATGCTTATTTGTTTTCTTTTGGATAAATACCCAGCAGTACAATTGCTGGATCATATGGTAGCTCTATTTTTAGGTTTTTAATGAAGAACCTCCATACTATTGTCTATAGTGGCTGTACTAGCTGATATTCCCACCAACAATGTACGAGGCTTCCCCTTTCTCTGTATCTTTACCAATATCCGTTATTGCCTGTCTTTTTGATAAAAGCCATTTTGACTAGGGTCAGAGTATGTCTCATTGTAGTTTTAGATCACATTTCTCTGATGATTAGTGATGCTGAATATTTTTTTTTGTATACCTGTTGGCCATTTGTCTGTTTTCCTTTGAAAACTATGTGATCAGATGTTTTGCCCATATTTAAGTTGGATTATTTGTGTTTTTTGCTGTTGAGTTGTTTGAGTTCCTTACATATTCTAGTTATTATTGGCACATGGATATTTTGCAAATTTTTAAAATCATTTTTTAGATTGTCTCTTCACTTTGTTGATTGTGTCCTTTGCTGTGCAGAAACTTTTGAGCCTGATGTAATTCTGTTTCTCTATTTGTGCTTGGGTTGCCTGTGCTTTTGAGGTCTTACACAAAAAATATTTGCCCTGATCAGTGTCCTAGAGCATTTCCCCAGCATTTTCTTCCAGTAGTTTTATAGTGTAAAGCCTTAGATTTAGTATTTAATCCTTTTTGATTTGGCTATTGTATATAGTGAGAGACAGGGGTCTAGTTTCGTGAATCTGTTATGGTTACCCAGTTTTCCTACTACATTTTTAAAAAGACAGTGTTTTCCCCATTGCATATATTTGGTGCCTTTGTAAAAAATGAATTGGTTGTAAATGTGTGAGTTGATATCTGGGCTCTCTATTCTGTTTCATTTGTGCATGAATGAGGTTTTATGCCAATACCATGTTGATTTAGTTACTATAGCTTTGTAGTATATTTTGGAGTCAGGGAATGTGATACACAGTTTTGTTCCTTTTCTCAGTATTGCTATGGCTACTTGGTGTGTTTTCAGTTCCATATACAGTTTTGGATTGTTTTTTTCCTGTTTCTGTGAAGACTTATTGATATTTTGATAGAGATTGCACTGAACCTGTAAATTTCTTTGAGTATGTTCATTTTAACAATACTACTTCTTTCAATTCAAGAGCACCGTATATCCTTCCATATTTTTGTGTCTTCTTCCATTTTTTTATCAGTATTTTATAGTTTTCCTTGTATAGATCTTTCACTTTTTTTAGTTAAATTAATTCCTAGGTATCTTATATTCTTTGCAGCTGTTGTAAATGAATTGCATTCTTGTTTTCTTTTTCAGATTGCTTGCTATTGGCATATAAAAATGTTACTGATATTTGTCCAGGTGCAGTGGCTCACTTCTGTAGTCCCAGCACTTTGTGAGGCTGAAGCCAGCAGATCACCTGAGCTCAGGAGATCTAAAACAGCCCAGGCAACATGACAAAACCCTGTCTTTACAAAATAATACAAAAATTAGCTGGATGCAGCAGCATGTGCCTGTAGTCCCAGCTACTCAGGAGGCTGAGGCAGGATAATTGCTGAGCCCAGTGGGTGGAGGTTACGGTGAGCTGAGATCACACCATTGTACTCCAGCCTGGGTGACAGCAGTGAAACTCTGCCTTCAAAAAAAAAGTTACTAACATCTGTATGCTGATTTTTTATTCTGCAACTTTACTGATTACATTTATCAGTTCTAACTGATTTTGCTGGAGTTTTTAGGTTTTTCTAAGTATAACATTATGCCATCTGCAAAAAAGTCTAATTTGACTTCTTCCTTTCCAATTTGGATGCCCTTCATTTCTTTTTCTTGCTTAATTGCCATAGCTCAGACTTGCATAATTTTATTATGTTGAATAAAAATTATGAAAGTGGGCATCCTTGTCTTGTTCCAGATCTTTGAGGAAAGGTCTTCAAATTTTTCTCATTCAGTATGATGTTAGCTGTGGATTTGTCAGATATGGTCTTTATCATTTTGGTATATGTTCCTTCCATACCCAAATTATTGAGGGTTTTTAATCATAAAGAAATGTTGAATTTTATTGAACATTTTTTTCAGCATCTATTGAAATAATCACAGTTTTGGCTTCTGATTTGCATATGTTGAACCATCCTTGCATTCCTAGACTGAATCCCACTTAATAATGGTGAATGATCTTTTTAATGTGTTGTTGAATTCAGTTGACTGGTTGAGGATTTTTGCATCTAAGTTCATCAATGATATTGGCTTGTGGTTTTACATATTTTTTTAATTGTGTCCTTGTCTGGCTTAAATGCCCTTTCACTGGGGAGACAGATATGGGGAATATAGAAGTAAATAATTTTCAGGGGGAATGAATGAACCCAAAGAACAATGGCCTAGGGCAAAGTTTCCGTGAGCTCAGAGGAGGTAGCCTCACAGGCTATGGGAGAGTGAAGGGAGGAAAGCATGTCAATCAGAGCTGATCTTGTTATGCAAATGAAGCCTTGCTCTCAGAAAGGACAGATGCAAGCCTATAGTCTCAGTTACTCAGGAGGCTGAGGTGGGAGGATCACTGGAGGCCAAGAGTTTCAGAAAAGCCTGGGCAACATGGCCAAATGCAATCTTTCAAAAAAACAGAATAGATGGGGGCCTGTGGTAACAGTGTTTGTCAGACTCTTGAGAATATTAGACTTTTGGTCTCTCCTGTGAATTATCTTTCCTACATTTGGACAAGGGTGGGCTTAGACAAAGCCTTTTTGTATCTGCTACTTACTTGCTGTAGATTTTCTCTACATATGCAAATGTTCCACACAAAGGACAATTTCTCAAATCTATTCTTGTGGATTGCAGCTTCTCTGAACGCCTTTCCTGATAGTGACTATTCCAATGTGATGTAAGCACGTGATTATGTTACCTGAGAGAGTGAAGTTAAAATCTGAAACTTGCTAGTCATGAGACTTCTGTTATAAAGGGAAATTACTTCATATTTGTAAATATGGACTTCTTTAATAGCTGAAATGAGCTTCTGTAAAAGAAGGATTGTTGCTTGAAAGGGTTGTGAGATTTAAATCAGAAATACATATCAAGTAGGTTGCGTGTGATAGTAATGCAGTAGATGGTTGCTTCCTCTCCTGTGTTTATTATTTATCTGTATTTGCAGTAACCATAAGGGAGCCATATAATGTAGTGGTTAAGAACGCAGTTTCCAGAGCCTACAGAATAAAAACAAACGAAAACAAAAATAACGACAACAATAGAGACAAACTGGGTTTAAATATAGAATTGAACAATAGTGTTGCACCTTACTCAGTCTTCCTTCATCTATGAAAACAAGATAATAATAGTGTTAATGCTCTCCAGCTTCACAATACCAGGAAACTTGTAGTTGGAGAGTTGGTTTATTGACATGTTCCAGTGAGGGAGAACTCATGCATGGGGATCCGTGGGCCACATCAGTAAGAGGATATTACAAAGAACTGGTAGAAATGGGGTTTATCTTAAGTGATTTTGGAAAGGGCTCAAAGAAGGAAAGCTTTGTTCTGGATGGGGTGCTTTTCAGAAGCAGTGGTATTTTTGTGACTCAGTATCTTAATAATTCTCATCCAGAAGACAGGAGGAAGAAAAGGCTAAAGCTGTAATTGGTAAAGCAGCAGCAGCTTCTCACTTCAGCCAGGATAAAAGGATGTCTGGTGAGTTTTGTGGTTTGGAAAATGTTCTTGTTTTCTGTGTGGGTCCAGACACGCCTCTGGAGTGGAGATGTTTTTGCCTGGATCCATTCTTGTCACAGAGTGGTCCTAGCTGATGCTGAGGCTGATGCTCTGTGAAATAGTTTATGTGCACAGGAGAACATCAAGGCCCAGCTCATAATGCCAAGCTAGCTCCCAGCTGCCAGAGGCTGTTTTTCTCTTTCTTAGCAGTAATAACCAAAGAATGAAAATTCACTTTAACAGGCTAATACCTGATACCTCAAAATGTGTTACCTATTTTTATTTTCATCATGTACCCAGATTTTTGCCAAGGCAGTCTTATTTTAAAATACTTTGTCTTGTTATCTGTGGACTTGATTTTTCATTATGGAAATAGGGAGACATTTATTGCACTCCAAAAGAATGAAAAATGACATCTGCCTTAGTTATTTCTCAGCTTTCTGGTTTTTACCCGGTTGAAAAAAAGCTAAGAAGATGACTGAATATATTACTGGATAGATGGAATTGACTAGAGTTTAAGAGCATGGTCTCTGTCTGGAGTTAGTCTCCCTGGGTTTAAATCCTGGATCAATCTCAAGCTGAGTATATAACCTTGGAAAAAATTTTTTGAACCTTCTATGTCTTACTATCTTCTGATCTAAAATAATTAAAATAATATAGACCTCATAGAATCAGTGTGAGGATTAAGGAAAATAAAGCTTATGAAGTACTTAGAACCAGTGCCTGGGACATAAAAACATTAGCAGTGATGTATAATAAATGTGCGCTATCTGATTGGGTTGCTATTTAACTCTGGCCATTTCATCTAATGATATGAGGCATTCTGGATTTGTTGAGTGTTGATTAAAACAACCTATAATTCCCAACCATGAAGAGAATATTTGAACAAATATTTGTTCATAATATGAACAAATATTCATTGCTTGCAATTCTGTAAGAAACAACTAGATATGTAGCAATGCCTCAGTTCCTGCTTTTAAGGAGTTTGCTGTCTCACTAAGAAGAATGTGAAAACATAAATACCTAAAGAAGCCTGTAAGAATTAAATACAAATGACTGTCTCTGACAATAAGAATTGTAATGCTTCTGTAGAAGAAGAACTATCTTTTAGCTAGGGAAGACTGGCAGAATGTAATGAGAGAGATGGCAGATGAGCTGAGTCCTGAAAGATTTACGGAATTTGATCATTCAGATGACAAAAGAGCACTCTAGACAGATAGGACTTCAGGCACAAATACACGAGAGGTCAGATAATAAAAGTTACAACAACAACAATACAGAAACAAAGGGTAAGCAGATGACGCACTGAGCATAAAGCCAAGCACGGTGAGGAGCCCTTGAGTCTCTCATCTCGTCTAGTCTTATGACCACGTAGGAAAGGTAGAATTACTATCCCCACTCAGTGAGGAAAACAAGATTCAGACAGTTTATTTCACTTGTTTGAAGCTGTGAAACTAGCATGTGCTGGGTCACAGTTTAACCCAGATCCAGTGAGCTGTTCAACAATCCTTGTATGCATTGTATCACTTAGGGTCCCCATTATCTAGCCCAAGTCAGTGTGACTGTGGTCAGGTTATGGAAGACATTTAATGCAATGTCAAGAAATTTTTGTATTTTCTTTTATAGAAGGGGAGACCCATTGCCATTTGGTGCAGTGAAGTGACATGATAATTTTGTAAGGATATTTTGATCAATAATTCTTTTATTTTTACACATGTACGCTTAAAACACTGGACCACCCCATTTCCAGTGATTTTATATAATCAGACTGAACTGTTATTTCTTGTAAAGAAATAAACCTGAGAGAGTAGAAAGGAAATTAGACAAACTTTCCTTTCATTCTCATTTGTAGAAGTCTGGCACCAAGCTACAGTCCAGATCACATAAGACTATTTTGCTCATGAGAATACGAAGCATGTTTTTCCTTAGGTTTTAAGCCTCACAGACAGGGACACAGCCCACACATACAGGCCACAGAGAAAGAAAAAATATTGAATCATTAGAATTAGATTTAGCAATGGCAATCAAAGAGCAATCCATCAAGAATTATGCTGTTTGGTTGATTGTTACAAAGCAACAAAAGGGGCCACAATCGCTTAATTTTAAAAAAAGGCAAAATGAAGTTTATTTTAAGCAATAAACCCATCTGTGTTACGCATCCAGCTGCTCCCTTTCCATTTGCTAATTACCCAAATGTCCATAATTTATTCATCTCTGGATACACTTATACATCTGTAGGATCATTACTTTGGTGTGTGTAATTGTCTTTGAAATTAAATAAACCAATGAACAAGAGAAAAGATAAAACTCAAAGGAGAACTATAGATTTAGCAAAAGTTGTTGGATACAAAATAAATTCCAAAACTAAAGAATTTCTATCACATGGCCAATAGTAATCATTGCATCACTTGCCCATAATTCCTAAATTTAAATCCTGTAAATGTACATTTGTCATTCTGTGGATTATTTTAAATTCACCTTTTCATCCGTCTCTTAATATTTCAGTCATCTTTTAAAATTTCATAGAAGCAAAGATCTTGAAAAATTAGACTATTTTCAAACCATAATCCTAGCGACCCCGGACCGATTCTGATAGTTCAAAGTTGAGTTCCTTCAAAGGAGTACAAATCTGCATTCTACAGATTATATGCATGGTTTGGAATTTGTCTTTTAAAATATTAGCGTTTTTTTTTTTTTATTTTAACTTTTTGACTTTCTTCTTTCTGGAACATTCATGCCTATGAAACTTTTACTATTCCCCCCATCTCCCAGTGATGAAATGAGCCACTGGGCGTGGCCTGAGCCTCCATGACTAGAGAGGCCATCATGACAGTCTTGTACTGACGAAGGGCATAGGCCCTAGGTAGGAAGGACCTGAGTTTGAACCACTGGCCTGTCATTTACTAACTATGGAACTTTGGGCAAATTATTCCCTTTTTCTGATTTTTAATTCCCTCCTTTGTAAACAATCGCACGTCATGAAAATGTTACGTGAAACAACGAACACATATTTTCAATACATATTTCCTTAATACTATGAAAAATGCCTGCAATAATAATAATACTCAATAAATGTGAACACTTATGTTTAAAGTGAGTGCAAGCATCAGCAAATTACTGGACTAGAAGACTTTTGATGTCTCTTTCAACGCTGGGGTAATACACTGCTCTGATTTCCTGGATTGCTTCTTTGTACCTCTCATTTTGCAGATAACTTATACAACCCATTTTGCTATTTACCTTTACAGGTGTTTATCTTATCTTCACCTAGATAATAATTTCCTTGAAGGCAGGCACTGTGTCATATTGTTATTGCTATTTTCCCCAGGGTGCTATGAAGCACAATTTCCTACACAGAGCAGATTTTCTAAATGTTATTCTGTTGATGATACTGATAAGTCCCTTAGACGCACTTCTTTCCCATCCTGTCAGTAGTAATTAATTAAGATTACCTGGATGTCTCCATTATTCCTCGAGAGTAAGGTAAGTGCCTTGAAGAGTGTGGGAGGCCATTTGGTGTTCTAAAGATTCCTTTTATTCTCAAAGAGGAGTTTAGGCACTAGAAACATCTGGCTTATTAAATGAGTATTTACTTGTTTTTTTGCCTGAATTTGCCTAAAAATTTATAGAGTGACAACTTTGAACCAAATTATAATTTGATGGCTTCCTGCATCTGTAACACTGGGGGAAATCAAATGCTGTTTTTCAGATAATTTGAAAATACTCGTAAAGGGTGGTTTCAGTGCAAATATGAAAAAAGGAACAAGACTCACTGCAGGCAGAGGTGGATCCAAAGGAATGTGCAGGCATTGGCAGGACACACTAAGCTCTGGACACCTTGTATTTGTCTGTTCTCATGCTCCTAATAAAGACATATCCCAAACTAAGTAATTTATACAGGAAAGAGGTTTAATGCATGTACAGTTCCACATGGCTGGGGAGGCCTCATAATCATGAGGGAAGGCAAAGGAGAAGCGAAGATATGTCTTACATGGCAGCAGGCAAGAGAGCTTGTGCAGAGAAACTGCCCTTTATAAAACCAACAGGTCTTGTAAGACTCATTCACTATCATGAGAACAGCATGGGAAATACCTGCCCCCATGGTTCAATTACCTCCAACCAGGTGGCCCTTCTGACATGTGAGCATTATGGATGCTACAATTCAAGATGAGATGTGTGTTGGAACACAGCCAAACTATATTCTGCCCCTGAACCCTCCCAAATTTCATGTCCTCGTATTTCAAAACCAATCATGCCTTAACATGATGACTTAACAGTCCCCCCAAAGTCTTAACTCATTTCAGCATTAACTCAAAAATCCACAGTCCAAGGTCTCATCTATAACAAGGTTAGCCCCTTCTACCTATGAGCCTGTAAAATAAAAAGCAAGACAGTTACTTCCTAGATACAATAAGGGTACAGCCATTGGATAATACAGCCATTCCAAATGGGAGAAATTGGCCAAAACACAGGGGATACAGGTCCCATGCAAGTCTGAAATGCGGCAGGGCGGTCAAATCTTAAAGCTCTAAAATGATCTCCTTTAACTTTATGTCTTACATCCAGGTCACACTGATGCAAGAGGTGGGCTCCCACAGCCATAAGCATCTCTTCCTCTGCAGCTTTGCAGGGTACAACCCCCCTCCTGGCTGCTTTTTTTGTCTGGCATTGCATGTCTGTGACTTTTTCACATGCACTGTGCAGGCTGTCAATGGATCTACCATTCTGGTGTCTGGAGGATGGTGGCCCTTTTTTCATGCTCCACCAGGCAGTGCCTCAGGGGGGAATCTGTGTGGGATCTCCCACCCCATATTTTCCTCCTGTGCTGCCCTCTCAATGGTTCTCTGTCAGGGCTCCCCCCACTGCAACACACCTCTGCCTGGACATCCAGGCATTTCCATACATCCTCTGAAGTCTAAACAAGAAGTTCCCAAACCTCAATTGTTGACTTATATGCACCCGAAGGCCCAAAACTGCAGGTAAGATGCCAAAGCTTGGGGCTTGCATGCTCTGAAGCAATGGCCTGAGCTGTACATTGGCCACTTTTGTCCATGGCTGGGACGCAGGGCACCAAGTCCTGAGACTGTGCAAATCAGCAAGGCCCTGAGCTTAGCCCATGAAACAATTTTTTTTCCTCCTAGGCCTCCAGGCCTGTGATGGGAGGGGCTACCATGAAGACCTCTGACATGCCCAGGAGATATTTTCTCCATTGTCTTGGTGATTAACATTTGGCTTCTCATTACTTATGCAAATTTCTGCAGCTGGATTGAATTTCTCAGAAAATGGGATTTTCTTTTCTATCACACCATCAAGTGCAATTTTTTCAAAATTTTATGCTCTGGTTCGCTTTTCAACATAAGTTCCAATTCTAAACCAAATCTTGGTAAATACAGAAAATTGAATTCTTTTAACAGCACCCAAATCACCTCTTGAATGCTGCTTAGAAATTTCTTTCAATGGATACCCTAAATCATCTCTCTCAAGTTCAAAGTTCCACAGATCTCTAGGGCAGGGCAAAATGCTGCCAATCTTCCAGTCTCTGTGCTAAAGCATAGCAAGAGTCACCTTTACTCTAGTTCCCAACAAGTCCCTCATCTCCATCTGAGACCACCTCAGCCTGGACTTTATTGTCAATATCACTATCAGTATTTTGGTCAAAGCCATTCAAAATCTCTAGGTAGTTCCAAACTTTTCCACATCTTCCTGTCTTCTAAGCCCTCCAAATTGTTCCAACCTCTGCCTATTACCTAGTTCCAAAGTCAGTTTCACATTTTCAGGTATCTTTACAGCAGTGCCCACTACCCAGTACCAATTTTATTTATTAGTCCATTCTCATACTGCTAATAAAGGCATACCTGAGTCTGGGTAATTTATAAAGGAAATTTTAATGGACTCACAGTTCCATATGGCTAGGGTGGCCTCACAAACATGGCAGAAGGCAAAAGAGAAGTGAAGGAACATCTTACTTGTGGCAGGCAATAAAGCTTGTGCAGGGGAACTGCCCTTTATAAAACCATCAGGTCTCATGAGACTTACTATCATGAGAACAGCACAGGAAAGACCCACCCCCATGATTCAGTTACCTCCCACTGGGTCCCTCCCATGACACGTGGGAATTATGGGAGTTACAATTCAAGATGAGATTTGGGTGGGGACACAGCCAAATCAATAGTACACCCCAATAACTTTGTTTTACAGAGAGAGTAAAGTGAAAATCTTTTCTTGAAAATATTTATAAGCCCATGTTTTTATTGGGTCAGGGGAAAACGTCCTCATGCTTGCCAGTTTCTATAGTGGTAAATCACTGTTTCTTTCTTTCTTTCACCCATGGTCTCCATTATTTCAAGCAATGGCTGGAACTAAAACTACCCAGCTTGTCGGCCAGAACATCATGTGTTCCCCACATTGAAACTTCTATATGCAGAGCTTGCTTTAGCTAATTCTACTGTGCAAACATTGAAAACTGTGCTAGCTTTGTATGCTCAGCAATTAGTATCTAGTTTTATGACTGACCTACTGAGATTTTTCTTCCAACTACAAAGCTTCCATCCTATACCTTGAGAGGAAAAATTCAGGGCAGAAGGGAAGGAAAATTTTGCCTTTCTGCAGTTTCCCTCTAAAGTTAATGGTCAGCTTAAAAACACAATTGCCATTCTTCCACTATGCAGTCAAAAGGCTGCACACATTCAGTGCAACTCAATGCAACCACATGGCTACAGGAAATCATTGGAATGGTGTCACCGGGGCTGCTTTTCCACATTTACCCTTGCTCAATCTTTTTATTCAATACTCCACCTTGAGTTTGTCTTCCAGTGCTATCTACCTTTCAGCACTGAATCCAGAGTCTGTTCTTTGAGGCATTCTAATTTTCTTGCATTTAACCTTTAAAAAATTGACAATTTTTCTCCTCTTTACAATTTTATGATTTTGGAGTCCATAAAAGCAGGAAATAAAATGACATTTTCTTTTTCCAAATAAAAAAAAATCTGAAAAGAGAACAGAAAGCCAATTGCTGGACTGTCAAGATCTTCCACGTTAAGACATTGAATAATGAAATCAAAACAGATCAAGTATAGGTCAACTCATATTTGCATTCCGGCATTTCTTTAAAATAATGACACATGAGGATTTTCTGCAGTTCTGAAATGTCTTTTATTTTTAAAACCTTCTAAAACATGTTATTTATGTTTAGCCATTGTTTAATGAATGTTGTCTTGCAGAGGAATGTTATAAAATATAAGACTAACGGCTGGGCATTGTGGCTCACGCCTGTGATCCTAGCACTTTGCAAGGCCGAGGTGGGTAGATCACCTGAGGTCAGGACTTCGAGACCAGCCTGTACATCAGGGTGAAACCCCATCTTTGGAAAAAAAAAAAAGACTAGCTAAGAGTCATAAACTGTACGTCATTATTATTCATTATATTTGCTTAAAAATCTTGTAAAAGGTTTTCATACACTTTATGAATCTGTGAATATTGGATTCAAGTACTCAGCAGTGCACCCAAATCAAGCAATAAGAATACATCTAGAAGAGCTATATTTAGACACATGGTCAGTTATGAGGTACACATGGAAAATATATTTGAAATTAAAACTTGGAAAGTCTTAAAAAAGTCTGGATTTTCTAAAACACTCAGTTACCCATGAATGAAAAGATTCTATGTATGTGTGTAGCTCTGTTTTCTGGCAAGCCGTTTATTCTAAGCAGAAGTCCTGTCTCAATGTTGGACAGTTAATTAACAAGGATGAAGGCTCTGCTTGGCACGAAGTGCCCCCGAGTGCCTTTGAGGGGGGAGACTCTGGTCAACTGTTCATGTCAGACTTCAGCAAGTTAATAGGTAACTACTACTCATTTTTTGCATTTTCAAAAATCACTATGAAGAAAGATCAAAATATAATGCTCAGAACTATTAACACTAAATGTTAAAAATCAGCAACATTTATGAACTTATATGGAACAAGATATTAATAAACTGAGATCTAGCTATGGAAGAAACTAAGTCTGCAACTATATAAATTTTTCAATTATCTGCGCACATGTGTAATTAACATTTTTTGGTCATGGTATCAATGTGTAAAATCACAGATTAGTATTTGAAGGGTAATTGGAGCCTGTACACAGACAAGCACATGCTCACAGGTCTGTGCACACAGACATGCTGCATCACCCTCCCCAAGGAAGAAATCTTTAGTTGATTTTCCACATAATTTCCCCCAAAGGAATTTGTAGGCCCTTAGTTAGGGTAACTAATCATCCACTCGGCATTGTCATCTCCAGTGCCACTGCAACCTCCCCTGCCCGATCCCCCCAGTTGCACCCACCAGTTAAAAAAACACCTCTCAGGAACAATTAATGTTGTGGGGTAAAACAAAAACAATTACAAAACCACCTGAGACAGGCGTCTAGTAACTTAGAAAGACTTAAGCTATTGGTGAACAATGCGTTTGTTGCCACACTTTGTGACGAAGGATTTGAGATCAATTGAACCTAACGCTGCACCTGCTCTTGCCATTATGACATTCTGCTAAGGAAAGAGAAGAATTTCTAAAACCTTCAGTCATTCATAAATAAAACTCTCCTATTACATGGTATTAGCTAATTTTTGTTGATGTCAATGCCTATTTTATTTGTGCATTGTTGCTATTTTTAACACAACGCATGATTATAATATTAATCTTCCTAAAAAAAACCAGCTTCTTGATGCTCAAAAGAGTTAAAGAAAAACAGCTTTTAGGCAGGCCATGGGAAGGAAGTAGTGAGCCTTTTGTGACTGTGGAGGAAATGATGAGTGGGATCCATTTAAAGGCAATTCCCCTGATCTTTCTTAGCTGCGTATGGAAGGGAGCGCCGTCCTAGAAAAATCTGCTGGCTTGGCAGAGTAGCTGCTATTGAAAGAAATTGGTTACCAAGTGTTTATTACATTTTATGTTTTCATCTCATCATAACCCTTCATTATGTATTTAAACAATTAGTTGCCAAAATATCCAACCTTCTGAGGCTTAGAAAGGGACCCTGGGTACATGTAAAGAGCTATGAACTCCTATTTGGGCAAGAGGGAGAAGAGGTTTTTTTTCTTTTTCTTTTTTTTTTTTTTTTTTTGCTATTGTTGTTATTTAATCACATTAACTTTGCAGTTATTGAGTGTTTCCAATTTAACATGAATGACCAAATGTACTTAGAGAGACATGTTAGGTTACTATGAGCTTTTCATATCCTGTGTACTCCAGAGTCACTGACTGTTTCTTGTTGGGGGCAGAAGGTGTGAGTCAGTGCCTCTTGGGAACTTTCTTGAATGAAGAAAAGGTTAGTAAACTTTTCTCTGTAAATAATTCTCTCATATAGCCTAACATTATATTAGTGTGTAATAGTCAAAATAAAATACCATCTGCTCTATCCTTTTTCTCTACTTTATGTTCCGAGTAACTCAACTAAGCTGAAAACCTCTGTTTTTCAAGCATACACCGCACTATTTTTGCCAATTATGTTGAAAATATGTATTAGATGATTTGTCTGCATTTAATGCTTTATTTCTTAAATTTTTTTACCTTTATTAGACAGGAACTATTATTATCCTCATGTCACAGATGAGGAAAATTGAGGCTTCAAGATTTAAGTGACTTATTCAAGATCATTCCATTAGCAAAGGGGGCAGGGACAATGTTTTAATCCAAGCATGTCTGACTTCTATTGGCCTATTATCTATCTATCTATCTATCTATCTATCTATCTCTAATCTACCTATATATCTAATTATATATGTCTCTGTATGTATGTATGTATCTATCTCTAATCTACCTATATATCTATTTATGTATGTCTCTGTATGTGTGTATGTATGTATGTATGTATGTATCTATCTATCATCAATCATCTAGCTAGCTACCCAGCTAGCTATGAGGGTATAGGGAGATTGGCTCCCTATCTTTTTTTTTTTTTAGAAAAAGAGAGAAAAGAAGAAAAAAAGAAACAGCAAAAGAAAGAAAAAAAAAGAATGAAAGAGAGAACGAAAGAGGAAGAGAAAGAGGGAGAGAGAATGGGATTCTTGTTTTATTGCGCAGGCTAGAATGCAGTTTAAAAATGGGTATTAAAAACCTCTTTTATGCCAATAATTGTGCTTAACAATGGAGACAGGAAGGAATAGAGGATGAAAATAACAAATAAGCAGCCAACCAATATTTTATTTAAACCTGTGAAATGCTATGCAATTGCTGAGGAGTGATTTACTTTCAATTATGTGGTCACTTTTAAAATAGGTATAATGTGATACTGAGAAAAATGTATGTTTTGTGGATTTGGGGAGGAGAATTCTGTAAATATTTGTTAAGTCTAGTTGTTCCAGGTCTGAGTTCAAGTCCTGGATATCCTTGTTAATTTTCTATCTCATTGATCTGTCTAATATTGACAGTGTAATGTTAAAGTCTCCCAC
>PVKP010028899.1:0-29597 GCA_004027715.1 Plecturocebus donacophilus | reverse complement strand
CCCACGAATGATGAAAAGTGTGGGATCTGAACACCTGAATCAAATTCAAGAGATGAGAAAATCTAGAGTATGTGCAAGTTTGGGGTATCCAAAATTCTGTTTTAGTACGTTTGAACCCAAAGTGTCTCTTAAATGTCAAAGTAGAAATGTTAAATAGCTAGATGAATTTGGGAAACTGGAATTCTGAAGGGAGGCTTCAACTGAAAATTATCGTCATACACGTAGAGGCCATTTAAGGTCAAGAGGCTGGATCAGATCACCCAGAAAATTAAAACAGGCTACAGCCACAGCGGGAGCCAGCTAAGAGATGGCGAGGTGAGGGGTCAGGGCTGGACAAAGAAAGTCAGGAGAATCCTGGGCTATTGAGACTAAAGAAAGAAAACGTTTCCTACAATACCTTCCTTTCTTACTGGTATGCAGATTTTTTTTATATTGTAAAATATATTATCTATAATAGAATTAAAAGGGTCTAATGCAAGGGTCTTCAATCTTTTGGCTTCCCTGGGCCACACTGGAAGAAGAATTGTCTTTGGCCACACTTGAAAAACACCAACACTACCCCTTCCACGAACACTCCCTTCATGGAAGCCTGTCTTCCCCTCCTACACTCCATCTCTCTCTCTTCCCTTCCACTCAGTGTGGAAGCTGCTTTCCTCTCCTGGATTTCATCTTTCTGGATTCTCTCACTCAGTGTGAGAGTTAGCTGTTTCTTTCTCTCTCCTCCTCCTATTTCTCTTTCTCTCTCTAAATAAACCACTTTCTACAAAAAAAAAAAACAAAAAAACACCAACACTAACAATAGCTATGAACCAAAATAAAATTGCAAAAACTCAATGTTGTAAGAAAGTTTACAAATTTATGGTGGGCCGCATTCAAAGCTGTCCTGGGCTGCACGCCCCCTGCAGGCTGCGGGTTGGACAAGCTTGAGCTAATGGTTTGCAAGTAACAAGCTATCGGCATATGTAAGTCCTAAATTCCACACGGTGGCAAGACTAAGAACAGAGGAGCAGTTGCTAAGCTCAAGCTTTGAGTGGTATTTACAGTGCCCTTTGTGTTTCTTTCACTTTGAAGATATTTCCTCTTGATTAAATAAATGACTGCCAGCAAAAATAGTTTTGTGAATTTCCCACTACACACATATACTTTATCAAAATGAGCTTCAAGTATTGCAAGATGTGCTTTTTTTTTTTTTTTTTTTTTTTTGCAGTTCAATTCAGTAAATGCATCCTGAAGACCTGTCTTGTGCCCTGCTCTATGCTAGACAGTTTAAAAAGCACAAAATAAGCATAAAGATTCTGCCTGTGCATCAAGGAGCTTATAAGGTTGTTGTTGAAGAAAGGCTTACTTACACTAAAACACGATTATTAAATTAGCATTAAAACAAAATGAAAAAAAAATTCCTGGCAATTTCTTAGGTGGGTTTTCCCTTTTGTGTATCTTAACCAGTATCAACACTTCTGGGAGAAAGGAGCTAAGATGCTACCTTGACCCTCTGTTCCCTCATGCCTTCATCTTACCACACAGTTCTAAGTTCTGTCAGGTTATGTTTCCAAGAGATTTAAGGAGAATTCTCCCTTCGGCCTCAGTTCTTTGGGTCTCTTCAGGACCATCAAGGAGTGCTGAGCTCAGAAAATAGAGCTAATAACATCTCTGTGCATTTGAAAGGAATATTCGATAGTTTCTAAGGTAATTTTACATGTAATGCCCACAAATTCATGAGGTAAGACAAAAGTCTTTGATCTTTATAATAGAAAAAGTGAGGCCCCAGGGGTTAGCATGGGGAACAAGTTACTTGTCTCAAACCTCATAGTTTGATAGAGGACAGGAGCTCACCTCCAGATTTGTTCTCTTGCCAAAAAAGGAATACAATCTTAAGGAAAGACATCAAAATAAGACCTCTTCAGAGCTTAACCCTAACTCACAAGAGAGAAATAAAATAACTGTAAAATTACATGCAGAAATAACCGAAATTTATAATTAAAAGATGTATTCAAGCTTTAGGAATTTATCATCGGAGGGAGTGGAGACAGAGATTGGAAAGAAGTAGTAATAATGGCTGTTTGGGTTAGGGTGTTGGGTGGAGGTGATTTTTGTTTGATGCTAAATCAGATACTCCAAGGATCATACTTGGAGTAGCATGGGCCTCAGTTGTCTGGGATTCAGCTGCCTCTGTTGAATATGAAACCTTCATTTGGTAGCTAACAGTCTTTGAACACAATAGTAACAAACATTAGAGAAGCACTTTAGAATTTTTAAGCACTTTCCCATTCAAAATCTTATTAGTTGTGCAAATCTACCCTGTGAGGTTAAGTGACTAGACGTTATAGTCACTAGAACTTTAAAGCTATAGGCTAGTGTCGGGGGTAAAATATAATTATATTAATTCATTTGCTAATTATATTAATTATAGTATAATTATAATACAACTAATTACATTAATTCATTTGCTCAGCCATTAATTCATTCAGAAAACATTTGAATGATTATTAGTATTCTAGTTGGTAGGAAAAATAAAGGTAAGCAAGACACTATCCTTTTCCTAAAGTTGTTTCAGGTCTAGCTGAGACTAAAAAATTAAGTGCAACAGAGTATTGAGTCACTAAAAATCTGTGTAGGGTACAGTAGGATCACAAAGAAGAATGGAGATTTTGGGATAGGATTTGGTACATGCTTAAGCTTAAGTAAATGTAGAGAACAAAGATTAATTTAAAGTCTTTCTGGATCTGAACATTCTACTACCTTACCAATTTTTAAAATGTAATACTACCTTTCGTAATGTTTTATCCATTCTCGTCTACCTTCTTAGGTTTGAAAGATTACTGTAGATTGGGCAAGTAGATTACTAATGCAGAAATACTATTCTAAGTGTTGGGTTTGAGGCTGTCCTGTGTTCTCCTTTCCATCTTGAAAGTTTAGTTTTTCTCTCCTTTTTATTACTGTAATTAGGTGTGGAAACTGAGTTTGGGAACAGATAGTACGTGGATTTTTTACAAGGGACATTTTTGTTCAGCATTAAAAACAAATTATTTTTATATTTAGAAACAAATACAGATACATCTTGTTTTATTGTGCTTTACTTTACTGTGCTTCACAGATACATTTTTAATTCTGGCAAACCTGCATCCAGGAACTCTATTAGCACCCTTTTTCTAACAGCCTGTGCTGACTTCGCAACTCTGTGTTACATTTTGGTAATTCTTGCATTTCCAGTTTTTTTCTTATTGTATCTGTTATGGTGATCTGTGACCTTTGATGTTACTATTATAATTGTTTTGGGATGACATGAACCACACTCATAAGACAGTAAATTTAATATTGTCTGTGTTCTTCTTCACCAACCTGCTTTTCCCCCATCTCTGTCTGTCTCTGTCTCTGTCTTTCTCTCTCTCTCTCCCTATCTCCATCCCCACCCACATCTCCCTATTTCCTGAGACACAGCAATATAGAAATTAGGCCAATTAATAGGATTACAGTGGCTTCTAAGTATTCAAGTGAAAGAAAGAGTCACCCACCTCTCACTTGAAAGCTAGAAATGATTGAGTTTAGTGAGGAAGGCTTGTTGAAAGCTGAAATAGGCCAAAAACTAGGCCTCTTGGGCCAAGAAGTTGGCTGAGTTGTGAATGCAAAGGAAAAGTTCTTGAAAGCGATTAAAATTGTTATTCCAGTAAATACACAAATGGTAAAGTAAAACAGCCTTATTGCTGAGATGGAAAATATTGTAGTGGTCTGGATAGATCAAACTAGCCACAACATTCCCATAAACCAAAGCCTAATTCAGAGAAAGGCCCTAACTCTCTTCAATTCTATGAAGGCTGAGGCAGATAAGGAAGTTACAGAAGAAAAGTTGGAAGTTACTGGAGGTTAGTTCATGAAGTTGAAAGAAAAAAGCTGTCTTCATAACATAAAAGCACAGAGTGAAGTAGCAAGTTCTGATGTAGAAGCTACAGCCAGTTACCTAGAAAATCTAGCTACGATAACTGATGAAAGTGGCTATACTAAACAGGTTTTTAACGTAGACAAAACAGTCTTATATTAGGAAAAGATGCCCCATCTAGGACTTCCATAGCTGAAGAAGTGGAGTCAGTGCTTGGTTTCAAAGGACAGGCAGATTCTCTCATTAGGGGCTAATGTAGCTGGGACTTTAACTTAAAGTCAATACTTTTTTGCCACTTCAAAAATTCTATGGTTCTTAAGAATTAATGCAAAATGTACTCTGCTGGTAGTCTTTAGTGGACTAGCAAAGCCTAGATGACAGCACATCTGTTTGCAGCCTGGTTTACTGAATATTTTAAGTCCACTGTTGAGACCTACTGCTCAGAAAAAAAGATTCTTTTCACAATAGTACTACCGATTGACAGTGTGCCTGCTCATCCAAGAGCTCTGATGGAGATACACAAGGAGATCAACATTGTTTTCATGTCTACTAACACAATATCCATTCTGCTGTTCATGGATTAAAGAGCAATTTTGACTTTAAAGTCTTATTATTTAAGAAACACATTTTGTAAGGCAATAGCTGCCATAGACAGTGATTCTTCTGATGGATCTGGGAAAAATAAATTGAAAATATTCTTAGAATGATTCGCCATTCCAGACACTATTAAGTACATTTGTAATTCATGAGGCAAGTCAAAATATCAACATTAGCAGGAGGTGGGAGGAAGTTTGATGCAAACACTCAAGGAGAGCTTTGAGGGGTTCCAGACCAATGGAGGAAGTAACTGAAGATGTGGTGGAAATAGCAAGATAATTAGAAGTAGAACCTGAAGATGTGACTGAATTGCTGTCATCTTATGATAAAACTTTAATGGTGGTATATATATCCACCATGGAATACTATTCAGCCATAAAAGGAACAAAATCATGTCTTTTGCAGCAACTTGGATGGGGTAGGAGGCCACTATTCTAAGTGAAGTAGCTCAGGAATGGAAAAGTAAATATTGTGTGTTCTCACTTATAACTGGAAGCCAAGCTATGAGGACACAAAGGTACAAGAATGATAAAATGGTCTTTGTGGACTTGAAGGTTGGAAGAGGGACAAGGGATAAAAGACTACACACTGGGTAGAGTATACACTGCTCGGGTGATGGGTGCACTAAAATCTCAGAATCACTGGTAAAGAACTTCTCCATGTAACCAAAAACCACCTATAACCCTAAACTATTAAAATTAAATCTTTTAAGAAAAACTTTAATGGTTAAGGAGTTGCTTCTTGTGGATGAGTAAAGTGGCTTCCTAAGAAATAATCTACTCCTGGTGAAGATGCTGTGAACATGGTTGAAATCACAAAAATTTAATTATTAACACATAAACTTAGTTGATAAAGCAGAGGTGAAGTTTGAGAGAATTGACTCCAATTTTGAAAGAGGTTGTACTCTGGTTAACATGCTATGAAACAGCATTGCATGCTACAGAGAAATCTTTTGTGGTAAGAAAAATCAGTGCAGCAAACATCATTTTTGTCTTAAGAAGTTACCATAGCCACCCCAACCTTCAGCCTCCACATCCTGATCGGTCAGCAGCCATGAACATTCAAAAATATTCACTGAATACTCTGTTGATTGTTAAAATTTTTTAGCAAAGTATTTTTAATTAAAGTATGTACTTTAAAAAAATATATATAATGCTATTGTACATGTAATAAACCACAGTATGGTGTAAACATACTTTTACATGCACTGGGAAATCAAGAAATTCATGCGACTTGCTTTATTGTAATATTCACTTGTTACAATGGTTTGGAATCAAACCCAACTATATTCACATTAGCCAAGATATGAAAGCAATCAAAGCGTTTGTCAAGGGAGGAACACATTATGAAATATTAAATGGAATATTATTCAGCCTTAAATAAGGAGATCCTGCCATTTGCCACAATATAGATAACTTGGAGGGTTTTCTGCTAAGGGAAATAAGCCAGGCATAGAAAGATATTGCATGATCTTGTTTCTATGTGGAATCTACAAAAACAATGCCTCATATCCACAGAGATAGAGAATAAAACAGTGGTTAGTAGAGATGGGAGGAGGTAGAGGAAATGAGATGTAAGTAACAGGTATTTAGGATGAATAAGTCTAAAGATCTAATGTCCAGAGGACTATAGTTAATAATAGTGTATTGTATTCAAGATTTTTGCTTAATCAGATTATGGCTACTCTTCACACAAGGGAAAAATGTGTAATTACATGAGATGATCGATATGTTCATTTGTTTCTCTATGGTGACTGTTTTACTACATATATATACGTATACATATATACATATATACGTATATATATATAGAGAGAGAGAGAGAGAGAGAGAATCTCATAGAATCATGTTGTATACCTTAAATATACAAAGCAAAATTTATTTCTTAAAGTATCCAATAAAAATCAGATCACATCACTTTCCTCTTTAAAATCCTTAAAGGTTCCCCCAAACCAAAATCCCCGACTCACTAGGAAAGTCCACTGTTACCTGTCAGCTGTCTGCTCCAGTCTCATCTATGACTCACTGGACCCAGGATATCTTAGGCTCTGGCCATACTCTCTGGCTTCCTTTCCAGGAACACCTGTTGCCTTGCTCAGTGCATGGCTAGCTTGCTCTTATTTAGGGCTCTTCTATAATTTTACTTCTCAGAGGCTTTTCACATCTTCGCTAGTAACAAACCAGCCTGCTCAGTAGCTGAACATCAGCTCCTCAGGATTCTCTGCCTAGTATTTATTAGCTGACTTTTGCCTATTTATATACATTTTGTCCTCCCCGACTTCACTGGAATATAAGCTCCAAAAAAGCGGAGACTTTGTCTCTTTGTTTGCAGCCCACAGAACAGCACTGGGCACATGGTAATAACTCAGGAGATCACTGCTGAAAGAACAAAGGATGACTGGAATAGCCACGAACACTTTGCAAAAGGAGGCCACTCTGGTATTTTTCTCTTGCAGCCCTCTACAGTTCCTAACATGGTACTTTGCCCACACAAGGCAGTGAATACATGTTTTGCAAACTAAATATTGAAGCACTGCATTCACAATTCTGTTTTATTTTCATTTACTCTCCTTGAAACCAGATGGGATTTCCCTGAGTTCTAGTTAGTGGTTCCAATGCAAATTGGACCTTCTCATCCACAGCTGGCTTAAGAAACTCTCTGAAAAAATACATCTCTGACTCGTTCTCACTTCCACAAACAGGTGCTGGAAAATGCATTGAAAAACTCAGGCTTTCCTTTTGCAGTTGTGTAGGCTAAAGATAAAAATAAACAGTAATTCAGCCTAAAGCTGCCAGACACTGATTTTCTTCAGGCAGTAGAAGGAATGGGCTAAGCAAATTAATGGGGGGAATGGTGATCAGGGCAGTGAAAATATGCACGGTTATCCCTGCCTGGGGTGGCCCTGTGGCCACTGACATAGAACACAGAAACAGTGGGCCCTTTCTCTGAACTGAAACCATGGCACTTTATGATTGTGTTTATAAAAGAATAAATTATTCAAAAAGGTTTATTTTGCTTCTGTTTTCCCCAAAAGCTCATTTACTCTGTCATGATGAACATAATTTTGACTGTTTTCTTTGTGCTGGAATCCCATTGGGTGGTAGCAGTTGGACATTCCAACTTCTTTTCTCCCCTCTATAGGGTCCGTAAGTTCTCTTACAATAAAACTCAGTTTCTTGCAAACATGCTCTTTTACCCTAAAATCTATCTTCATTGCAGGGAATGCACAGGGTTCATAATATTATCAATATTGCTAAGGGGTTTTCATTCTGAATGGAAATCAGTTTTACATAAAAAGATGAAAAGCTTGCCCAAGACTCTGCCACTTGACATCAAGATGATGTACCCTAACTATATAGGGCTTTGACTGTATCTAACCTGAGACTTAGGAAGCTGATTTACAAGAAAGGAGCCTTGCAGATATACTTGGGTGGATGAGACAGGCATCATACATGTATTTGATTTTTGTGAACTAAACTGTAGATTAGGGAAGAAGCTTTGAGAAATTTTCCTGTCATTCCAAAAGCTCAATGAATATAGGTCTCTAGATTAGTTAAGATATATGCTTAGAAACAAATGAATATGATCAAATGGTTGACATAGTGCTTTCCTACAAATATGAAGAAAGAGAAAGGAAACATAAGTTATAATTACATAGTGAAAACACTAATTAACTAGAAGCCTACCTCCAGAAGGAGATGTTTTTAAGAGTATTAAAAACTTATTATTTCCCAGACATTGTGTTAAATGCTTTAGACTGTTTTACTCAATAATTATAATTACACCTACATAGCAGTAAATCTGTGCTTAAATAAGCTAAGTAATTTGTGCAAAGTTACACAACTTAAAAAACTGAATAGCCATGACTGTATCTAGTCCTGTATGTTTTATGTTAAAATACAGTGCCACTCTTCAGCAGTTTTTAAAATACTCAGTTCTTACTGGGTATGGGAAATTACAAACAAGCGAATCTTTAGGCACAAGAACAACTTCCACAGGAGATCCTAAGATCTCTATAAATTTATTTCATACTTTTAAGCTTTAGGAGTGGTAATTGCATAATGAGAATTGATATTCAGAGGGACTCTGAAGATTTACTTTTTTTGCACAATCCCAAGTTACCTAAGCCAGACATACTTAGTCTCTTTGCTAGGGGCAGTGGAAAAAACATGGCAGGAAGTGCCTGGTTATCTACATGTTTTAAAAAGTTCCCCAAGGGACTCGTGCACAATTAGGTTTGGAAACACTCCCCCTAATAACTTAATTATGTTTGCTCTTTTTACCTCAGAGTTATAGAGTAGTCCTTAGTCATGAAATTAAAAAGAAAATTGAATTTCTAGACCCAGCTGGACTAAAGTTCCAGCTGTGATCCAACTTCTGTGACCTGAAATAAGTCGTCATCTCTTACTTGTAAAATGGAGATAAACTTCCCTGGGGATTGAGTCAATCAAAAGAGACAGTAAATATATAAGCATTTGTTTAAATACATACATACATACATACGTGCTTCCAGAAATGATACAAGGGTAATTATCATCTTACTGATACATCAGAAGTTTTCTGTCAGTTTCTGATACATAGATTTTAGGATCATATAATAAATGTTTTTGGATATTCTGCCCACTCAAGCAGTAACATTTTGAAAGCTTCAGTTGTCTAATAAGTACCTATTAAGATAGTCTGAATGATTTGATTCCCTTACTGAGTTGTTAAATTACAAGTGCGCTCTGCAACTACTAGAAGAAAACATTGGGGAAATGCTATGAGACATTGATATGGGCAAATATTTTTTTGGGGGGTAAGACCTTAAAAGCATAAGCAACAAGAGTAAAGATAGACAAACAATTACATCAAGCTAAAAACCTTCTGCACAGTAAAGGAAACAATCAACAAAGTGAAGAGACAACCAAACAATGGGAGAAAATATTTGCAACTATTCATTCAACAAGGGATTAATAACCAGATACGTACGGAATTGAAATGACTCAAATAGGAAAACTAATACTCTGATTTTTAAAATTAACAAATGATCTCTGAATATCTGTCCTATGTCATTTTCTTACCACATCCTAATTCATCACTGACTCTATTCACACTTTTTAAAAAGCCCCATAAACCAATTGTTGAAGAGCATCCCATTTCTCACGTCATTTCCTGTTATGTTATTGCACAATGTAACCCTGTTAAAGTTTAGGGGAGGCCATTGTTTTAGACTCAACTTCTGCACTAGGCCTCAGCAGACCAGACCAAACCATAATGGGTCAGGTATTTTTTGTGTGTGGTGATGTTGTATTGCCTGTTTAAACAGGAGATTCACAGCAAACCAAGCAGAAGGGGCCCTTTACTTGATCCAGCATGGTAAGAAAGTCCCCTCTGCTTAAACCCTAGAAAGAAGGTAATAGTGAAACAACCAGTCTACTTGTTGTTCTTTTTCTGCTTTCTTCAGTCCTTTTCTGTCCATAAAGTCAGACACCTTGCCCAGCTCATCAGAACATACATTTTATAGAACGAGCTGTTGCCAAATTCTACAACTGCAAATAAAATTAATAGATCTTTAAGCTAAATTTGTTGTAATTTTGTCTTTTGACCACCCCAAACTGGTAGGCTTCATTAATGGCTCAAAGGAGTTAAGAAAAATGGCTTCTTTTATACACGATGAGACTGTATGGCCAGCACGGTCTCAGGCAGGCCAGAAGGCACAAGAATTAGCTTCCTACTGTGCCCTTTCAGAAGCATGAAGCCCACCAAGTCTGAGTGGCGTGGTGTTCGGGGAAGGACAAGATACTAGCATGACAGCAGCTTAGTGTCACAAAGTGAGAAAGGTGTTACAGGCAGCTTTGAAAACAAGTGCCAGAGGCCATCTGGTCACTTATATCTCCTCAGCCAGACTACAGTCATCTTTTTCAATATGGTCTCCAACACTATTTCTCCGTGGTAATCGTGAAAAGATGCTGACATATTTTGCCTGTGTTGCTTTAGATGGATATATTAACTTTTCACGCTACATATGAGTACTATATAAGATATCCATTTAAAAAAAAAATTGAGAAACACTAAGGCTTATTTTCAGCAATAGTGCCACACTTAATTTAAAAATTCAGCATGGGGAAACCCTGACACCCACTTACACTCTCCATATTTTGTTTTGGAGACAGGAGTCTCGCTCCGTCACCCAGGCTGGAGTGCAGTGGCATGATCTTGGCTTACTGCAACCTCTGCCTCCCAGGTTCAAGCGATTCTCCTGCCTCAGCCTCCTGAGTAGCTGATATTGCAGATGTGTGCCACCATGCCCAGCTAATTTTTGTATTTTTAGTAAAGACAGGATTTCACCATGTTGGCCAGGCTGGTCTTGAACTCCTGACCTCGTGATCTGCCCACCTCGGCCTCCCAAAATGCTGGGATTAAAGGAGTGAGCCACCATGTCTGGCCTACACTCTCCATCTTTATGCATAAGTTTAATGTGTTCACATACAGTCATTTCCTGTGAGAATGTTTGCTCATCAATTTTATTCCTGTTGCATAGTATTAATCTATAGTAATGTTTATTTCACTGCCATTAGCCAAAAGGAAAACATATCTTTTAAGGGATAAAAACTTAAAACATTTATGAGTCTTAAGTCTGTAAGTTGAGACTTAAAACTCAAAGTACTAAGTGTTGTCTTAGTAAAATCATGTGGCCAAAGGTTAGACTTGCTTGGGTCCCTTCAAAAGGTGAAGTTTTTAACATTGTATACTATTCAGTACAAAATATATTGGCTTTTATGTAAGTAACTCACTAGGAACACCCAGCTTATCTTGGATTACTAGGTAGAATTTTTTGATAGAGGCAGGTCATTACTACTTTCTCCTACTTGAAAGGACAAATATCTTTCAGACAAATATAAATATTGAAAGTAAAAAGGTATTTCCCAATGTGCCCCACGGAACTGGCTAATGGGTACAAATTGAGATAGGATGATGCTGCATGAGGTGCTGGAAAATGTCTGTGCATTTTGGCTTCTAAACAGCCTTCATATTTAAAGGCATTTGATTAACCTGCAGTCCTAAAGATTTATTTTGTTTGGTTTAGAAAGAATCCAAAAGCAAGAACTTAACTGTGTGGAAGCCTCTACAGAAAAACTCTTTCTGATACTTCTACCAAAAATGACATCAAAGAACTATTACTGGTGAAAAGAATAACTTTGTAAAGCAGTGGTGTTCACTATTTGTGGCCCAAAGGAAAAACCCAGGAAGGAGAAAGAGATGGGGATATCTCTGTTCAATGTGTTTTCAGAGAAGGCAGGAAGATAAGTATAATTGGATGCTGCTGGATCTTTTCCCACAGGTTATACATCCTACTAACAAGCAAATCTTCCAGAAAGTAAGCTCTCCCCAACTTGCTAGAGAAGATACAACATTAGGGAGCAGAACATGAAGGCAGTCTTACTTACTGGTTATGTCACCTCAACTAAGTGACTTAAAGTCTCTGTGTCTTATTTTAGTGCCTGTAAAACATATGAAATGGATAAGATGATTTTTTTTTTAAAGAACCCATGACTTAAGGAAGGTTAATGCTATGGTCAGTGAAACTCAAAACTGTTCCAAAATCAATATTATCATTTTCAGAATATTTTGGATGGACTGTAGATACTGTTTTCCTAACACTGTATCATTGCATTAATGGAAGCTTAATTTTTATGTTGCCTTTCAACTTAAGAATCAAAGGTCAATTACAACACCCTTAGCTTGGTAAGTCTTAGAAAGTGGTGATAATTTCTGTTTCTTGCAGTGAGATGACAAGATCCTGGAATAATGTAGGATGCTAATAGCATTACTTTGGACACACAGGATATTGAGCTGAGAAAGTCTGGAGTCTAGTATTCAAAGATGAGGATGTTACAATTAATTTGTTACTGTGCAGATTAATCACTGTGAGGGCCTCGTATGAAAATTGGGTAGCAATAGAACCATGGACCATAAAAGGACAATGTAGAAGCTAGTAGGTCAGAAATTTTTTTGTGGGTGGGTGCTATGTAAACAATGACAAATGTTCCATCTTGCAGCTCCAGCTTTTAGAAGAAAGTGCTGGGCACAGCTATCTGTTACTGTTCTGGGAAGCTCTGTCCCTCCATCTTTTATACTATGCTAATGTTCACACATATGTGGTTCTCTGGGGCCCTCAATCTAAGATGTTCAGAGACTGCACAGCAACAATTACCCATCTGTACTCCGAAGCTGTAAGCAGCTCTTTTTTCTGTTGGAGAGCTCCTGTTATAATGGTGGCCAAACAAAGGAAAGATTTTGAAAAGTGTAGTTCAGAAGCACCACAGGTAGCTTTGTGTCCTGCAGGCCAGTTTTATCTTTTGTCCAGAATAGTGGATGGAATTTTCTCATGAGCCAGGCTTGATACTGAAACTGTAACATTTCCTGCTCTTAGTTTTAACAACTGAAAAGTGCATTGAATGTCAATTGGCAAGAGTTTCAGTGAACATTATCAAACCTGATCCTCTGGTCTTAAATATGGAACTGATGGCTGCAAGACAGTCAACTAGAAAAGCAGAGTGGGCTATCAAAACAATAGCTGTGCCTCGCACTTAGTGTCATCTTTGTCATTTGCCAAACTGTTTCTTCAATGCACAGAACATTGCAGTCCACATTCTTGAACTAGTAGTGGCATTCAGCTGAACTTTGAGAGGAATAACTGCATTTGTTCTGCTCTTCTCTCTATAATATTAAAAAGAAATCTTACCAGAAAGCATTGTACCCTAATGATACAGAGTTGGGAATCTGGAAACCGACTGCAGAAAACTGAGTTCTGATTGAAATTTACTATGTAGATTACAATAACAGTCCACAGATAAGCGAAGCTATTGTACACATGCCAGGATTCAAATTCCCTCCTCCTACTGGTGGCCAAATACAATGCTGTGCTGTTCCCCTGCCGTCACTGTTAAGTTTCCTGTGTGACTGTCATGATTATCAACACCAGAGCCCATGTGCTCCGTGCAGGGCTGTGGTTTAGTGTTGAAATCCTAACTCCTTATACTTGTACAGAATCCCAAACCACTTTACTTATGAAGATAAATATGAAACCCCTGGCAATGGCCATATTCCGGCTTGAATAATTATGTCGGTTTCCACAAATACCTTTCATCCATTTCCTCAACTGTGTCATCTTAGATGTAGCTATTCAAGTCTTTCTACACACATTTTTCATACCCTGGAAACAGAGACTGCCAAAAAAAGATATCCCCATGATAAAGGTTAGCCCTAAATCCCAGAACAGAGTCCTAAAAATACATATTTGGAGAAATAGAAACCAAAATCTTGAGATGCTGAATTATTGAAAATTAAAGAAACAACTCTGTAGAGAGAATTATTACATATCATTAAATGGAAAAGTGTTATGGTACAGAGGAAAATATTTCAAACGACACTGTATACAGGCTCACAAAGCCAAGAGAGGAATTAAGTGGATAGGCCAGGTTCTGAAGAGGGACTTGCCTTTCCAATTTTCTAAATTGGCAAATAAAAATGATATATATGTATCATGTGCAACATAATGTTTTGAAATGTATATAAATTGTGAAATGGCTGAATCGATCTAAATTACACAGGCATTACCGCACTGTATTTTCTGATAGATAAGAAGACTTAAGATCTACTCCCTTTGTGATTTTCAAAATACAGTATGTTATTTGCTATGGTGACCATGTTGTAGAATAGATCTCTTGAACTTAGTCCTTCTTTTATGCTAAGCGAAATGGATCATACACAGAAAGACAAATATCACATGACCTCACTTCTTTCTGGAGACTGCAAAAGTTGAACTCGTAGAAATGGAGTAGAATGGTGGTTACCAGAGACTGTTAGGGTGGGGGCAGGGGGTTGGGAATCTGTGGAACAAAATTTCAGTTAGATCTGGTTTCTTACTGTCACTGGGAGCATGGAACCAAAAAGAACATTCTTGCTTTTGAAATAAATTCTACAAGATGGTCTCCGTGATGTAAGAAAGTCACAGAGATTGTTTGACCTCTGCTATGAAAAGACAGATGTGCCAGAGGAAGATGATGTCTGAATCTGTGACAACCACAAGTTCTGTTCAAGTATGATTGGGAAGGAAAAACCACCAAATTTTCCTGGTTTTGGTTTTGACTTAGTTATTTTCAATTATTTACTGTTAACGTAGAACACCGCTCTTGGGCAAATATTTCACTAACCCCTTTTGCGTCATGTTTAGGGTTATGGTTTACTAGAATCAAATAAGTACAGATGTGTGGCTACATTTTGATAGATAAATGATATTTTCAACACTGACATTTTCACATAAAATGTTGTGTCTTTAGCTGTGAAGCCCAGGAACAAATAATACCTAGTTAAATGGTTGGTTTCAGAAATGGAAAGATTAAAATAACCTGGCCTTCCAGGAGAATCAAATCTTATCACACACACTCTGAACACATTTAGCAATGGTAAGAGCAGTACTTGGAAATCCCTTATCGGAAGAAAGGAAGGTGGCAGAAATAGAAGAAAATGAAGAGAATGGGCTCCAGGTGGAATCCAGCATTTATAATTGAGTTGGCTTTTCCATGGAGGTACTTTTACTCCCAGTATTAGAAATTTCTGTGTTTTCTTTGTTTTTTAAGGGCTAAGAATACTTTGTTAATATTATTTGTAGGTGTGGGATAATTCTGTTTACCAATTCTCTGGATTGCCAGTCTGTCTGTATGGTTGTTTTCATACAGTGGGACTTTAGTAACAACTTAGAAATATGTATGTGTTGTAAAAGAAATGCTCTTTCATGTATATTTTCCTGGGAGGGCAACCAGAGCTCTGTTCCTCTGCCTGTTTACATACAAGATGTTGTCACTTGGCAGATATATATTAGAATGGTTGCTCCAGATTGCAAAGAGTTGTGCACACCTGGGTCATTTTCATTCCAAAAGGTCCAATTAAATAATATTGTGCAGCATTTGCATAATTATTCAATTTAGCTATATGGCTGAGCTACCAATCTGGATCTTTAAAAAAATCTGAGTATGCCAGTTAAGAACTTTGAATTTTTGATCAGTTGGTACCTCTATAGATGATCTGCTAAGAGATTGATAGAGTCCATGCAATATCATTTAAGAAGGACTTCAGTGAAAATGAGCATTTAAGAGCTGCCTTCCTTTTAAGGGTGATTTCTTAACATTTTTGCTTAATAAACCCTATTGAGAATCTGATGAAGGCTGCATGCTCTTTCCCAGTAAAAAATGCTCATGTAAACTGAAGAAATTCAGGAGATTTTGTCCATCAGTCCCAAGCAAAAATTCTAAGAGGATGACATTACAAAACTAAGGTGACAAGATCTATAAACATGCCTTGTAAACTCCAGAGTTATATATACTTATGAGGCAAATGCACCATAAAAGCAACACATAATTAATTCTCATTACTACTATTACCAATGTTGTAGTTTGGCTCACTGGAATTTAATTCATTCTTTTACTATCTCTAGTTATCTGAGTTAATATAAAAGGCCATTATTAAAAGTCCAATCTAAAATTTGCCTTCAATGTAAAACATGTTTTATTCTAATATAATGTGACTAGATATTGTGAAGTTTGATATTCATCAGTGCCAGTAAAATGAACTCAACCTCAGGTGCAAATCTAATAGAGTCAAATGTTAATTAATGTGATCCAAACAACTTATCATTTCAGGCTTGCTTCTATTAGGAAAGATGTGCTGTGGCTGTACACTAATAGAAAAGTCTATTAGTTGCATGGATTCCAATTTCCTTTATCTGTATTAGTCACTGAATAGTAGATTTCTCCTAAGCTTAATAATTTTTCATTGTTTCTCTTTATGGTCTTAAATGAATGCTCTAAGTATAAAGTTATGAACCAAGATTCAGTGGATACATGTAATATATTTTAATCTGAAAGCTTTATTTATAACTTTTAATCTAAACGAACAAATCCATTTTCCTTTTTTAAGAGTCAAGATTGGTGTCCATATGTGCAGTGCCCGATAGTAGTAACATCAGACATGGTAGAGCAATTACTTGTTTTTTTTAAACAAAATGTGGGGTTGAGCCCTGTTAGTAATCCTGTGATAAATGAGGTAGATATTACTTACATTTTAAAGTGACATTTTTCAGACTCTACACTATTGTCATTTTGGATTGGTTAATTCTCTGTGGTGGAGGCTGTCTGAGCACTGCAGGATGTTTAGCAACATCCCTGGCCTCAATCCACTACTGTTAGCATCTTCCCAGTTGTGGCAATCAAAAACATTTCCAGATATTGACAGTATGTCCCCTGGGGATAAAATTGCCCTCGGTTTAGAACCACTGTTTAAAGAAACTACACTGCAGAGAATTATTGGCTCAGGGTCATAAAGACACTGAGTAACAGAGCCAGGACTAGACTCTTGTCTCTAATACCTAGTTTCACAATGCAACTTAGGAGACACTCCTGTAATTCCTTTCTCTTGAACTATGAATATCACTAGCATAGATAATAATGTAATATAAGTAAAAGGGAAGCAGTAATATAGTCAGCCCTCCACATCTATGTGCCCTTGATTCATTCAACAACTGCACATAAATGAAAATATTACAACAATTAAAAATACAAAAACAATATAGTATAACAACTATGTTGGATTGGGTGTTATAAGTAATCTAGAGATTTCAACTATACAGAAGGATGTGTGTAGGTTATACGTACAGACTACATCATTTTATATAAAAGACTTGAGCGTCTGCAGATTTTGGTATCCCAGGGGGTACCAAATCAATTGACTTATATAAAAGTGTCTATTAAATACTAATGTATTATGAAATTTTCACTTAAGTATATGTGTGTTAGAATCTACCCTGAGGTAAATGTGATGGGGCTCACAGAAGACATGAAAAACTAGGAGCAAAGTAAACTGCAAACTCTAATGTAGATCAGCTGCTGACTTCAAGTTCCGAACTGCAAAACTGGTATTAAACAGTAAAGAGTTTAATGCAATCTGGCTGTTGTCGGCATCTTTCCAAAACACTGTATTAGCTGTTGCAGTGGAATGTTGCCAGCAGCCAAATGATCAGTTTTTAGTCTCATGAGTAGTCGGTACAAACTGAGAGCGCTCATCCTCATCATTTCTTAGAGTGATGGAGCTGCTTCAAACCAAAATAGGTTTCTCTAGGCATACTAAGTGAAGCTAGAAAACCCTCGTTTGGCAAAGTAAAAAAATATGCACCATGCCTAGGCTCATAGAAACCTGATATCTAAGAAATCTATGGATACATTGTGAGTTCTCATGATTACCTGAGCTTCCTTAAAAGCAGGACAGGATGCATGGGGCAATCCTCAAGCCTTTATCTAACCAGAGGAAGCGTGTTCCCACCATGCATGTGTGAAACACCATAACCTGACCTAGTTCTGCACGAGCATCCTTGTCCATGACCAATTCTCATGTGAACATCATCACGCACTAGCTCTAAAGTGACTCAACAAGATTATGCAAAAGAGAAAACTGTGACAATGGTCTGCAGTTCTATTAAGCTTCAGAGAGAGTATTAAATTTCTTGTCCCTTTGAACAAAATAACACAGCGGGTGAGAAAGCTAGCATTTTTCTTAAAATGCTCTCATCACCCCCAATTTCCTACCACATCTAGATCTTTCTTTCATTTTTCTTTTCCTCATGATTTCCTGGTGGTCTCTAACTCTAATAGGACTGTTGATCTTTAAAGACCTCCTGTCAACACGTTCCTGAAACGAACTGGAACTTCCCAAAGGTTTATCTGTCAATTTAATACTTATCTAAAAAAGTGAGCTTATTCAACCTCTTTCCCATTTCATGAGTCAGGGTGAAGAGAATGAGAGGGAGGACCCAAAATAGCTGACTTACAGCTATTAACAATGCCTTGCACCAAATAAAACAAAAGTTCACAAAGTCGCCTGAACAGTGTATTGAGCATGTCTCCCTTCATAGAGTCAGTGAGTTAGAAGCAGACAATAGAACAAGGTAGTTGAGTCCATTGCGGCCAAATGGAGAAATTACTTTTCCTGTGTCTGTGGTTACTCAAACTCTATTTTAAAAATGAACACGTTTTCCTCTATTGCAATTTGGATGAATCTGTGCTATTGAATGATAAGCCAAGACTTCTTTACCCTCCTGGCTGGTGGTATTTGGCAAGTGTCTGGGAGGGCTCTCAGGCCTCTAGGCAGACCCTAATTTCCATTCATTGTAAAAGGCAAAAGCCTCCTTTACTAATTGGGTACTTGTGGAAGAAAAACAGGCACATACCAAGCTGTTCTCTCTTACTTCATTCCTCTATCACACAAGAGCCGCACATTTGGGAGTTTACTGACTGTGCTTCCAGAATGAAAGGTGCCTGCATTTTAAAAATTGAAAGAGAAAGAGCATTTTGTTCACCAAGTCCACTTCTCAAACCAAACTCTGGCCAGGTAAGGGATCCTATATAAGTACAAAGCATTCCCTCTTTTTTTTTCCCAGAAATAGAACAAACTACTCTAGATTCCAAATTTATTCCTTGCAAGCTTATTAAAAAATCTCAAATTTACAACTAAGATACTATAGTTATAAACGTTCCCTAGAACTTCATTCGTTTTAAAATGATGCAACTTCTCTGAACAAGTCATGCCAGAGGCAAACAGTCAGTCATTTGTATGATAACAATGGTCTTCTCCATCCTTCCATGCCAGGCCATTGTAAGGGAAGCGGCCATGATGCTCAGCACATTTTCACAGCATGAATGGATTTCATCGCTAGTCTTTCAAATGCTCCAAGTGTGTTGCACACAGATAAACAAGCTCTGCTTGGAGGAAGTGCCTGAATTTGAAGCTGCAGAGCATATCTTCTCTATTCAGAGTGTGTTGAGTGAAGCAGTACATTGTAATGAAATACAGCAAGCAGTGCTGTGGCTAGGCAGGCACCTTCATATTAATAAAGAAGTCAGTGGATTTTGTGGCCACGGTAGCCTGGTTGTATAGATGATGCTGGTACTATAGCTCGGTTCTATTCCGCTAAAAAGATACTCACTTGCGATCTCTTTCAGTGAAGAAGACTTTAGAGAAGTCTCTTATCCGTTAGAACTACACACACACACACACACACACACACACACACACACACACACACACACACATTCAGGGGTTAGAACTAATCTTCTGTGGTAGCACATGCATTGATCATTGTGTGGGTAATAATTTCTTTATAACTGATTCAGGTTACTGCTATTGACCTTGATGGTTGCTGGCTGCTGACTCCATAAAACCGTGTTATGTCACTTAACAAATCTAAATGGTAATCAGTAGTTATCTTATAAAATGCAATCAGCAGAAGTGATGAATTTTTATAAGTAGGGAGTGACCATACATGGGCAACAACAGAAAACCTGTTGTTCCTCAGTGGATAGAAGAAATACTTATGTTCCAACCCAGTACTGGGGTGCTGTTAGCAATCAAAACACGACTTCGAAAACTCTTGTGGTAGAGACAGGTATTCTGAATTGACAGTTTCAGAATACTCTAAAACTGAATATTCAGAAAATTCTGAAAAAACAGATTTCCTAAAATTTCCTTTCTGGAGAAAGTGTTGCTTCTTTATCATTATTGTTAACATAGTCTTAGTACAAAGCGTTTTTCTTTTATTGCAACTGTACATGCACAAACCCAAACTTTTATTGCAGAATATTAATAAAGAATGTAAAAGCCATTGCCTTTTAACATCATGATTCACACTGGCAAATAATCGGTGACTTCAGAATTACATATTGAACAAATTAATTGATAATAGTTATAATGGTGAGCATGATGGTGAGCAAAAAGGAATGTGTTTTCTCCACAGTGTGGAACTGTGTAAATTATAAGTAGATCAATAGTTGATCTCCACCACTTCACCACCATTGTAACTCTAGCACAAAATTGAGGAAATTTTTATTTCTTTAAATAGTTATTGTGCGACTAACCTTGGCAAGATTTAAAAATGCCTAGATCATGCCTTAAATCCCAGCACTTTGGGAGGCCAAGGCAGGTGGATCATGAGGTCAGGAGTTCGAGACCATCCTGGCCAATATGGTGAAACCCTATGTCTACTAAAAGATAGAAAAATTAGCTGGGCATGGTGGCAGGTGCCTATAGTCCCAGCTCCTCGGGAGGCTGAGGCAGGAGAATCACTTGAACCCGGGAGGCGGAGGTTGCAGTGAGCTGAGATTGGGCCACTGCACTCCAGCCTGGGTGACAGAGTGAGACTCCGTCTCAAAAAAAAAAAAAAGCCTAGAATTTGTATGCTGTCTTGACTCTCTCACATTCAGGCTGTATGTGCTTGAAGGCACTGAAGTACCTACATACAAAGTACCATCTAAGAATACGAGAGTTTGGAAATGGCTGTGATGACTCTTTCAGTCGAATATATTCCTATCTTTCTCTTTTGTTGATAGGATTTGGTGTGCAAAAAAGAGAAAATGTCACTCTTTTTTTTTTTTTTGAGACAGAGTCTCTCTTTGATTCCCAGGCTGGAGTGCAGTGTGTGATCTCAGCTCACTGCAAACTCTGCCTCCTGGGTTCAAGTGATTTTCCTGCCTCAACTTCCGAAGTAGCTGTGATTACAGGCACCTGCCAAATGCCTGGCTAATTTCTGTACTTTTAGTAGAGACAGGGTTTTGCCATGTTTGCCAGGCTGGTCTTGAACTCGTGACCTCAGGTGATCCGTCCACCTGAGCCTCCCGAAGTTCTGGGATTACAAGCGTGAGCCACTGCACCCGGCCATGTCACTTTTTTTTTTTTTTTTAAGCCCAATCTTCCTCCAGTGAACTGATCCCTTTTTCTCACTAAATCTCCATTTTTCTCAAAGCCCACTCCCTTCCACCCTAGGAGCAGTACAGGATCACAGAATTCACTCTCATCTGGGTTGACCCAAAGGTGCAAAAGGACACCAAAGCCTACTTAATTCCTGTTATAGTTTGGAATGTTTGTCCTTGCCTAAATCTCTTGTTGAATTCTAATCCCCAAAGCTGGAGGTGGGACCTGGTAGGAGGTGTTTGGGTCAGAGGGGTGGATTTCTCATGGCTTGGTGCTGTCCTCATGACAGTGAGATCTCGTGAGATCCAGTCATTTAAAACTTTGTGGCTGCCAGGCGCGGTGGCTCACACCTATAATCCCAGCACTTTGGGAGGCTGAGGTGGGTGGGTCACCTGAAGTCAGGAGTTCAAGACCAGCCTGACCAACATGATGAATCCCTGTTTCTACTAAAAATTAGCCAGCTGTGGTGGTACGTGCCTGTAATCTCAGCTACTAGGAAGGTTGAGGCAGGAAAATTGCTGGAACTCGAGGCAGAAGTTGCAGTGAGCCGAGATTGCATCATTGCATTCCAGCCTGGGTAACAAAAGTGACACTACCTCTCAAAAAAATAAAAAATTTGTGGCGCCTCCACCCCTACTTGTTCCTGCTCTGGCCATGTGACATACCTGTTCCCCCTTCACTCTCTGCCATGAGTGTAGTTTACCCGAGGGTCCCTAGATTCTAGCACTATGCTTCTTACATAACCTGCAGAACTGTGAGCTAATTAAACCTCTTTTCTTTATAAATTACCCAGTCTTGGATATTTCCTTATAGCAATGCAAGAACAGCCTAACATGCTTCCTTATTTTATACCTTGGACAAAATCCTGTGCTTTTGTTGCTGCTTCCAAATAACTCCCTCCCAGAAATGGCTGACTTTTTCTGATGTTTAGAATTTTTTGCAAGCTGTAATGCATGTTTTTCTTCCTCTTTGCTGGCACTTATCTCACACTATTCAGCTCTAATATTTCTTTTTCAGAGAAGATTTCCCTGTTGTTTACATTCCCAGCTCCCACCCCTGCCTCGTTACCTGTCCTAATGTGACCTGCTTATGACAGCAAGCGCCTTTGCTTCATAGCCTTCATCAAAGTTTGTCATCATACACTTATTTGGAAGTCACTTAATTACATGACAATGTCTCCCATTAGACCTACCAGGGCCATCTCTGTTCTTGCTTGTTCTTGCATCCTCAATGCTTTGCATACAGTAAATGCTCAATAAGCAGTTAAACAAAAATTTGAATAAAAAGCATTGTCAGACTGTCATATTTATGCTCTCTAAGGAATGAATACTAGAGAAAATGCAGATAACTCCTCGTCACCATTTTAGCAAATTCTAATAAATGAAATCTTCCCCCTGTGCTGAAGCACAGGTTCTATCTTCCTGCTTCTACACCAATGCACCTAGCAAGACTTTGAGAAGTTAATTGTTCTTATCAATTTGTGACCAATATAAGTGGGGAAATAATGTATCAGGAAAAGGCTTCAAAAGGTGGTGAGCTTGACAACTAAATGCAATGTGTGATCTTGGATTGGATCATAGACTAGGAAAAAATAATCTCAAAGCTCATTATGCAGACACTAGTGCAATCTGAATATGTACTCTAGGTGAGACTTTTTATCAAGATTACATTTCCTGATTTTGATCACTGTACTCTGATTTTGTAAGAGAAAGTCCATGTTAGGAAATACAAGCACTGAATTATTTAGCAAAAGGAATGCTGACTATAACTTAGTTTCAAATGGTTCAGGAAGAAATATATGTCTACATAAATGTTTTGTATGCCTATTCTCAAATGGCTAATGTGTGCGTGTACATTTGCACATACAGAGAATGGTAGAGCAAATGTGGCAAATGTTAACAATTGGTGAAATTGAGTAAGGACACAAGAGGTTCTATATGCTCATCTTGCAACTTTTCTCCCTATAAAGTTATTTGAAAATCAAAGATTAAAAAAAATCTCAGGTTGGGCACAGTAGCTCATGCCTGTAATCCTAGCACCTGGGGAGGCCAAGGCAGGCAGATCACATGAGGCCAGGAGTTTGAGACAAGCCTGGCCAATATGGTGAAACCCCTCTATTAAAAATACAAAAATTAGCTGAGCATGGTGGCAGCTGCCTATAATCCCAGCTACTCAGGAGGCTGAGGCAGGAAAATCGCTTGAACCCAAGAAGCGGAGGTTGCAGTGAGCTGAGATCATGCCACTGCATTCTAGCCAGGGTGCCAGAGCGAGACTGTCTCAATATACACACACCAAACTGATGCTTTAATACAAGTATATAAAGGTGTAACAATATATATTTTTTAAGATATGGGTTGTGAGTAGTTATGATCACGTCTTCCAGCACCAGTAGGATAGGAAGAAAAAAAAATGTCTCAGACTATCCTGTGTAATATGGAAAACTATTCATAAAGTCACTTTAAAGTAGAATAGCAAAGTGACACACTTTGGGATGTGTTGGACTCTAGAAAAGACCGTTTTATTTATTTACTGAGAAAAGTTAAAGAGAAGTACTTCTTAAATTTCTCACTTTGTCTATCAAGTAAGCATTGTGTTCCATGCTGGGGTTGAGAGGAAGACGCTGAAGCTTATTCTTTGTGCATCATTTTGAAATAGGACTTTTCTCCAATGGGTAAGATCCTACTAGGGTCAACATGGCTATTCATTAACTCTCCTAGCTGCACTACTTCTGAAATTTTCTTAAATGAAAATTAGAACCAGAGTGAAGAGAGTAGAGGAAGAAGTTGGTGTGAATAGTAACTGATAGGTGAACATGCATTGATCAAGTTCAAGCATAACAAATCAGCTTTTGTGCAATGCCTGACTCAGAGAAAATCCACATATAATTTGAAAATTGGACTGCCATGAAAAACACAATAAAGAATTATTTCACCAATTAGTTTGATAAAGGAAGCTATGTAATGGCATTTGGCAGAGGATGTGGTGCAAAACAGCTTGGTAAACGAATGAAGTCATGACAAGCGAAGGGCATAAGGTTGACTCCAAACGTAGCAAATACCAAGTAAAATCAGATTTTTTAATGTTACAGATACAAATGTGTGTTCTCTAGTAGCACTGCCTGACCTTTTCACAAACTGGGTTACAGGACTGGTAATAACTAAGCACATTATCGATTTTCCATTTATTTCTGTCTTTCAGACTGTACATAGATGTTATCAAATAAGAACATTCTTAACAAAAGCAAGCAAGCAAATCTTTTTTTTTTTTTTTTGAGGTGGAGTTTTGTTATTGTTGCCCAGGCTGGAGTGCAATGGCATGATCTCAGCTCACTGCAACCTCCACCTCCCAGGTTCAAGTGATTCTCCTGCCGCAGCTCCCAAGTAGCTGGGAATACAGGCATGTGCCACCATGCCCAGCTCATTTTTGTATCTTTAGTAGAGATGGAGTTTCTCCATGTTGGTCAGGCTGATCTCAAACTCCCCACCTCAAGTGATCCACTGCCTCAGCCTCCCAAAGTGGTGGAATTACAGGCATGATCCACCGTGCCCGGCCAAGAAACTAAATCTTTAAGCATCTATTATATTTTACCTATGATGATACAGTTTTAACAATTTGACCAGCTTCTAATAAATTCACATACCAACAAAACCAAAAGAGTTAAAGAAGTCTCAGAAAACAAAATAGAAATAAAGTCTTAGCAAGCTCTCCCATCTCTTACATATAAATGTGGAAATAGCTACTAACGCTGATATTTGGAAGTGGGTGCTTTTATCTTTAAACAACCCTGTTTGAATAGATATGCTCCAGGCATCGCACTTGGACCATTTGTTTTACCAGCTGTTTCTAAAAATGTGTTCATGATGGAAACCTTTTCTGCCTCCTCCAAAATTGCTTTTATGAGGGCTTTTTCCCCCTTCGACAAGGGAAAGGGTAGAGATAGGGAAAACAACATCTGCTGAAAGATCTCACAGCTTCAGGGGTGGACTACAGTCGTAAGATGCATGTGGAAAAAAAAGAACAATCAGAAAACCCTGATAAACTAAATGACCAAAGAGACTGCTGCATTCTCTTGGATTAAAGGTAATCAAATGTTTTAATTCATTAATACAATCTTTGTAGCTACAGTGACAGATGTTCCCTACATGGAAGAGAGTCTCAATTAATCTGCAGCTGGCTTAATTTTCTGGACATCCTATCGAGGGAGAGATGGAAGAGGAAGAGGGAGGTAGAGAGATGAAAAGTTTTTAATTACTTGTTTGCAACTGCATCTTTTCATCTATTACATTTAACTAACAGATGTACAGATGAGAACTGTTCTGGCATTAAGTATGTACACAACACCTGGAGCTAGATTAAAGGATCAGTGCTATTCCCAAGACCCTAGTGAAGGCCACTTCGTTTTCCATCTGTGTTCCTGGGTTCCAAGCACCCATTTTAAACTTTCTGGTAATGGGTCATTTACAGGATACCTTTTGCCCACTGCTGTTACATTACCACCTAGTGTATCCATGGAAAATTTGTCAGTTGACGAACAGGACTGATCTTATGGAACTAATGTGTTAAGCTATATAGAGCCCTGTATATCATCATTATCATCGTCATCATCATTGAATTCTTCCAGCAGCTTTCCTTGCAGAGCTATATATCATAATTCAACCCAGGAAAAAGGATTCACTATTTTTAAAAAATTACTGGTCTGGCAAAGCTTCTATATCTAAATATTAACAAGATTTCCCTTGCTGGTCTCCTAGTACAGTATTTTAGGAAATAACAAATATCCCTTTTCTCTGATTACAAATGTAATACATGCTCTATGTAGATTTTTGTTGTTCTATTTCATTTTTTGAGATAGAGTCTTGCTTTGTTGCCCAGGCTGGAGTGCAGTGGTGTGATTCATGGCTCACTGCACCCTTGACCTCACAGGCTCAAGCAGTTCTCCCCCTCAGCTTCCAAAGTAGCTGGGACTACAGGCATGCACCACCATGCCCAATTTCTACATAGATGTTTTGGAATTTGATTAACAAAATAGCGGTCACCGTCTAGAGATAATCACTGTTAAGTCTGTTATTGAAAATAAAATTCTTACACCTGATTCAGGACCTTGAGTCTCTTATTTCTAATAAATACTCAGTAAATTTGGCAAGACTCTTTATTAGGCTAAATTAAGTGTAATATTTTCAAATATTAGATAATAAATTTCATGAATCAGGAGGTTATTGGTATAGATTACCCAAGAGACAGAAAAGAGGGCAGGGGATAAGAGCTGTAGATATACATTCAGGAATTGCCTTTAGTGTAGATTGCATGCCTTATTTTGGCTGGGGACTATAATATTTGACCTCTTGACACAAAGATGGTCATGTTAGTGCAAATACAGGCTAATTCAGCTGTCTAAAATAGCTCTCTCTACTTTGTTATAAGGCTTAAGGTGAAAAAAATTCTAGATTTAGCACAGCTTTTTTTTTTTATAGCTGTGAATTACCTATCCACACAGTCCTTAGAAGTTTCTACCTTTCTTTAAGAAGATTTACAAGAAAAAAACAAGCCCATTCAAAAGTGGGCAAAGGATATGAACAGACACTTTACAAAAGAAGACATAATGAGGCCAACAAACATATGAAAAAATGCTCATCATCACTGGTCATTAGAGAAATGCAAATCAAAACTGCCTTGAGATACCATCTCACACCAGTTAGAATAGCAATCATTAAAAAATCTAGAGACAACAGATGCTGGAGAGGATGTGGAGAAATAGGAACAGTTTTACACTGTTGGTGGGAGTGTAAATTAGTTCAACCATTGTGGAAGACAGTGTGGCGATTCCTCAAGGACCTAGAAATACACATTCCATTTGACCCAGCAATCCCATTACTGGGTATATATCCAAAGGATTATAAATCGTTCTTCTCTAAGGACACATGCACACGAATGTTCATTGCAGCACAGTTTACAATAGCAAAGACCTGGAACCAACCCAAATGCCCATCAATGATAGACTGGACAGGGAAAATGTGGCACACATACACCATGGAATATTATGCAGCCATCAAAAACGATGAATTCGTGTCCTTTGTAGGGACATGGATGAACCTGGAAACCATCATTCTCAGCAAACTGACACAAGAACACAAAATCAAACACCGCATGTTCTTACTCATAGGAGGGTGTTGAACAATGAGAACACATGGACACAGGGAGGGGAGCATCACACACTGGGGTCTGGTGGGGGGAAATAGGGGAGGGACAGTGGGGGGTGGGGAGTTGGGGGGAGATAGCATGGGGAGAAATGCCAGATATAGGTGAAGGGGAGGAAGGCAACAAATCACACTGCCACGTGTGTATCTATGCAACAATATTGTATGTTCTTCACATGTACCCCAAAACCTAAAATGCAATTTAAACAATATATATATATATATATATGCATATATTTTGTAAACAATAAAACTCTGTATAAGTCTGAGAACCTATATTATAATACCATAAAAATAATTTATGAACCACTGGAAAAAAAAAGATTTATAAACTGATCTTGGCCTTCTATTTATCCTAAAGTGTTTTTTGAAATATATTTTGTGCCGTTAATCTGTTTTTTTTAAGTGAGATTAAAAATGATCTTAATGGTTGTTAACTAAGTGATGGATGCTTAAACTAGTAACTTGCTGGGACTTCAATAAAATAGACGGCTTGGTCTTAACATCATCATTATTAGTTCACAATCAAACTTTACATGTAAAAAGGCCTTCAGTCTTCAAAATCTCAGTCTAGTAAGCCAACATAGAGAACACTTTAAAACTCTTGTTTTTTTGTTTTCTGGATGTTTATTTGTTTTCAACGCCTGAGAAAAAAAATACTTCAAAGAAAAACTGTAAGGAAGGACTGACATACCATTGCCAACCTTCATTCTGCTGCTTAAGGATGCTATATATAATAAGAAAATGCTGCTTTTTTGAGAAACGTTGATTTTAGCCATCCAAAAACACATGAAACAGTATCAGAATATAGGGCAGTTCCCTAAGTTTGACTTTGTGTAGACTCACTATATTGTCCTTGCTTTTTTCATTTCACTAGGATTGCTGACAGCTTGGACATAGGCTGGTACTAGTTTTAAATTTAAGCTTGAGAACCAGTACTCTAGGTTGCTTAATCTGTCCTCTGTGGGGGAAGGTAACATAACTGAGAACATATCACTAGAACATATATTTGAGTCACAAGAAACTTAGAGTCCTCAGTAATCGCTTCACAACTTGTCTATAATCTTAGTTCCCTTTGTGACTAAAAGAATACAGAGTTGTAGATTTGAGCCCTAGGTGGTCAATGATAGTGTCTTGTATGGCAATAAGGACCAGTAAAGGGAAGATGATCCATTTCATACTACTTCTGAATTCTCTATTGGATGCTATCTCAGTTTAGAATAGAAATCTTTGGATATACAGTCAAAAAAAATCTTGATATACAATGTCAGTAAAATAACATGGATTAAAGATTTAGGACACCTGGGATTTAATTACAGCTCCAATAAGGACTAGCTCAGTGACCTTGAGCAAATCAGTTTACCTTTGTAGGCAACAGTTTTGTCACCTAAACCAAAAGCATTACAGTGAACTCTAAAATTCATCAAGCAAATAGCTTAAGGTTATATAGACTCTGGGAATGTAAGAGTAAAAAAGATATGGAAGAAAAAAGAGCCTTAGTTTTATGGGAATTTGGAAGGGATTGCTGTTTAATTTGATGTCACCAAGTGATTATTTAACAATTTTACTGAAAGCACATCCTTCCAAATTTATGAAAGTGTTACAGTTAAGGGAAACTAAGAAAAAAAGAATAAAAAACACTATGTCTCTCATTATGCCTTGTTTGACCTTCATGGGGTTTCTTTAGTTTAGTTTTATCTAAATATTTAATTTGGATGCCTTTAAATGAGGGCATGTTCTCTTCAGCTCAGAGTTCCCATGACTGCAGATTGCATCAGGTCTGGTCTATTTCATCTATTCATGTTATGCCGTTGGCCCCTGGGGACAGAGTGTTTTCCTTTGCTTAATAGAGAAAGCTACTAACGAGTAAGGGTAAACAAACAAGTAAACAAACCAATTAGCCACATGGTAAAATGTGTGGTTATTGTAAGCAGAAAGGGAGAAAAAGCAGCTTGTTCTGTGATGTCCTTCTCAGGCCGTCAGTAGTGCCTCATTGACCCTTGTTTTCCTCTTGTTTTCGATAATCTCTTTGATTTCAAAGGCTTATTAAAACACTCATTCCAATAGGTTATTTTAAAAGATAACCTGTGCCTCCTGCCCCCAAAGCTTTTCCTAAAGTTTCCATCTTTTTTGGCTCCTTGAGTCATCTCTTC
>PVKP010028898.1:0-22257 GCA_004027715.1 Plecturocebus donacophilus | reverse complement strand
ATAAGTCTGGCAGCAGACCTTTCAGTGGAAACCTTACAGCCCAGAGGAGAGTGGCACGGCATATTTAAAGTGCTGAAGAAAAAAACCTTTTACCCTAGAAAAGTATATTTGGTGATAATATATATACTTCAAGGAAAGTATACTTTTTGATGGAAAAATAAAAATTTTCCCAGAAAAACAAAAGCTGAGGGATTTCATCAATATCAGATTTATTCTTCAAGAAATGCTAAAGAGAGTACTTTAATCAGGGAGAAAAGGACATTAATGAGCAATTAATAATAACCTGAAGGTACAAAAGTCACTGGTAATAGTAAGTACATAAAAATCACAGAATGTTATAACACTGTGTATATGGTGTGTAAACTACTTTTATCCTAACTAGAAAGACTAAACAATGAACCAATCAAAAATTGTAACTACAATAACTTTTCAAGACATAGTACAAGTACATATAAATATAAACAGCAAGCATTTAAAAAGGGGAGCCAAGTTAAGGTGTAGAGTTTTTATTAGTTTTATTTTTGCTTGTTTATGCAAATAGTGTTGAGAATTTTGGTAAGATCAAAATAAAATCAGAAATGCAAATGGAGACATTACAATGTATACTATAGAAATTCAAAGGATCATTAGTGACTACTATGAGCAACTATTAATATATGCCTCTAAATATATATATATATATATATATGCCAATAAATTTGAAAATCTAGAAGAAAGAGACAAATTCCTGAATACATACAGCCTATCAAGATTGAATCAGGAAAAAAATCCTAAACAAGACAGATCAACAACAAGTAGTGAGATCAAAGCTGTAATAAAATGTCTCCCAGTAAAGAAAAGCCTGGAACCTAATGGCTTCACTGATGAATTCTAACAAACACTTGAAGAACTAATACTAGCCTTACTCAAACTATTCAGAAAAATAGAATAAGAGAGGATACTTACTCATTCTATGAGGCTAATATTACCCTGATACCAAAACCAGATAAAGACACTTCAAAAAAAGAAAACTACAGGCCAATATCACTAATGAATATTGATGAAAAAAACCCATAACAAAATACTAGCAAACCACATCCAACAATACATGAGAAGATCATTAATCATGACTAAGTGAGCTAAGTGGGATTTATCCCTGGGATACAAAGATGGTTCAACATATGCAAATCAATCATTATGTATTATTATATGAACAAAATAAAGGATAAAAATCATGTGATCATTTCACTTGATGCTAAAAAACTTTTGACAAAATTTAACAACACTTCATTATGTTCCTGGTTTCTCTACTGAATGCCTTGAATATCCATCTCCATTTCCAGCAGGTTGTAACCTGAACATATCTCCATTATAGCAGGTTGTAACCTGAACATCTTCTAGTTCTGGGTGAGCTTTGGTAATTGTTTCTCTTATAACACAGAACATATCTTTGCTTGGCTGCAAGGTATTTATTCGATATGTGAACAAATTAATGATCAGTAATAAACTTAAGTGGCACTCTGCAGATTTTTGGATGTCTTTCTCAACATAGCCTCCTTCTCTCCAACACTCTGCCCTAAAACAGTCAGCTACAGGCTGCGTCAAAATGCAACTTTTGTCTCCATGATTTGGCAAAACTTTCATGGTCTACTCTGTACTTTGATGCTAAAAGTACCTCTACACAAAACCTCAGGTGATTTATAAACTTATTAGCTTACTTTAATTTTCTCAGCGATTATAGTCCTGCACTGCCCATTATCTAATTATAAAATCAACTGTTTGTTATATTGTTTCCAGTTGTTTTTCCACTTCTTTATACAAAGAGGTAAAGTTTGATACTAGTTAATCTAATATGGCTGCCTGTGATTTCACAGCTTTTCTGTCATATTCTTATTATAAAAATGAGAAGAGCTGCCTCCTTAATCTTTTTGTGCTCTACTTGGAAGTAGAAACCAGTACTATTAATATTTATTAAGCTCCTGAAAATATAAAAGTTTCTATCATATTATAGGTTTTATTCTACTTGGTATTGTACCACTCTGCTATAAGAGTGGTTAGTGGTTAGCTTGCATGTCTCTTGGTGAAAGGTATTTAATTCTCCAGTTCCACATGTACCAAATCATGACATGAAACTTAGGGCATACTATGGTGGTTAGTATTGAGCCTTGATCGAATACTAAACACTGTGGAGATAAGACTGACAAGAAAGTTCTAAACACATTGCAGGCTTCTAAATAGCAATAGCAAGGAACATAATAGTCATTCTTTCATAGTTTTATTGCTGCATTGTCATGTTGAGACATAATCTAATCTTTGGAGTCAATATTCAGTTAAGCTATTCCCCATTAAAAGATCAGAGATAGAATGACACAATATAATGTGCAGTATTTCAAGAAATAAAAAATTATGCCAATGTAACATGTCTTTCTTAGGCTACTTTGTAGTTTATGCTCTAAATTTACATCAGTGTCACAGAATGTATCCTAGGGGATAATTATTCTTACGTAGAAGTAGTTGACTAAAGTAATCCTATAGTAATGCATACTTTTTTTGTTCAGTACCCTCAGAATGATTTAAGAGGACTTTGGCTGAGTTTTCCTTTACTAAAAAGGCAATGCTGAGTTGGGAAATTACATTAAATAAATTAAATTAAATATCTAGAGGGACACTTATTCAGTAGTTTGTGGTGATTTCAGACTTGCAAATAACCATCAAAATGGTATAGTGTTTTTCTGAGTATCTTTGTAACACAGACATCACTTTTGTGCATTCCTGTGGGTTATTTTGAGCCATTTGTCTACCTTCTAAGAAAGAATAATGTATAAAGAGAAAATAAATGGTAATTATCAAAATAGAGGTTTTAAGGGAACCATGTGAGGTAAAGTAACTAGTTGGTTCTAAAATATTTTATATTGCTTAATTTCTTATTCTTGTATAACAATCTTCATATATCAAATAACTTATAGCAAGTTAACTATATTTTAGTTATACTTTAGTTGGATGGGCATAGTTCTGAGGACAAGTTAATTAACTCATTTTTATAAGCCTTTCTTCCAGTTGTTCTCAGAGGACCTCAAAAAGATAATTAGGCATTCTCTAAGGCATTTTTACTGTCTTTGTTATCACTGATTGCTAACAAGGCAGCAGAAAAAAAAAATTCCCTTTTTGCAGGTTGACAGAATAGTTTTTAAAAGGCTTTGTTATGTTTGAGTATGATAATATCAATTACTACATGAATGATGCTTTTCAGACAAAAGCTGAAGGTAGAGAAAACACAGAGATGTCATCTATTTCATTTTATTGTCATTAAATCTAGCTGTCAGTAGGCCTATATATATAAAATTAAACATTTTCGCACCATTCACCATTTCAGAAATTAACAATTTCAGAAATTTAACAATTTCAGAAATTAAACAATTTCGCACCATTTCAGAATTCACAAGTTCAAATGCCATAGTTGTTTACTGTAAGTTTTATGTCTCAATCAATTTAGCACAAATCAGTTCAGTCTAAGCCCAGACATATAAAATATGGTTGCCACAGGTTAAACAAAATTATTTTAAATTATATGTAAGCTATATTTAACTGCAAGAGCAGACTGTTTGATGCATTTATGTTCCTTCATAATTCTGTTTCAAGTGATTATACTAACAGATTTTATAAAAATATTAGCATATTCAGAAAAAAACCTTTTCATAATTGGTAACTATGAAAACATTTAGAGAAAGTACCCTTTAATATGTACCCAAACCAAATGAAGGGCAGACATTTCAATTCTCAATTTTTAAAATTTAAACTGGCAATCCATATACTTGTTTGCAAAAATTCATTCACTTAACAGACACTTGTCTAGAGTAATCTGTCTCTCCCTGGGAAATTTTCATAACGTGACACATTGGAGAAAATCTCTACCTCTGCCTTTAAACTCTGTGCATAGGAAGCAGAAAACATTACTTCTAGCCTGGCAAAGTCAGGTAAGGCAAACAACTAGACAGCCACTCTCCATAAGGTCAATGTAAGCGACATGCAGTTGCAGCAGTGGGTGAATCATCTGCTTCACACCTCAAGCTTTTTGCTCAACTGCCTTCCACTTGAAAGGCCCTTGTCAATCTGTCTGCACTACAGCACACCTGCCTGTTAAGCACATTCATTATTCGAGACTGAGTTTAAGCTTACCTCATGTATTATATCCCCAATGAACATTCTGGAATTTCAGTTCAACTGGCAACTTTTAAAAAATTTTTCATCTGTATATATCTTTGACTAGTGAAGTAACTTCATTACTTTCTATTTATATAAATATAAACATCAGAGAGCTAAATAATATAAAATTCCTACTCACCACTTTTTTTCTGTAGACATATAAGAGTGCAGAAGAGTAGGCATTCTGGGATTAGAGCAGCTTAGTTTTTTGATATGTTTTTCTTTTAATTGTGGTAAGAATACTTAACATGTGCTGTATCTTCTGAACATACTTTTATTAGTACAATACAGTGTTAAGTATATTCACAGTGCTATGCAGAAGATCACTGGAATTTCTTTATCTTACATAACTGAAACTCTACACTCATCAAATAGTAACTCCTCATTTTCCCCTTTCCCCAGCTTCTGGCAACCATAAATCTACTCTTTGTTTATAGGAGTTTAACTTTTTTTTATATAAGTGGAATCATACAGTATTTGTTCTTTGACTGATTTATTTCACTTAGCAAAATATTCTTTGGGTTCACACACATTGTCACACATGGCATGATTTCTCTCCTTTTTAGGCAGAATAACAACATTCCATTATACTATGTAACACATTTTCTTTATTCATTTTCTTTATTCTGTTAATGGACATTCAAATTATTTTTATATATTGGTTATTGTATATAATTCTGTAATGAACATGGGAATGAATATATTTCTTTGAGATCATGATTTCAATTCTTTCAGATACATTACCAGAAGTAGTATTGCTAAATCATATGGTCATTTTATTTTTAACATTTTGAGAAATTATTATAGCGTTTTCTACAGCAGCTTTTTATATTTCTGCACCATTTTACATTTCGACCAATAGTGTAAAAGGTTTTAATGTCTGGAACAACTTAGCTCGATTCTCACCTTTATCACTTACTAGTTGCAAAATGTATAAGTTATAATTTGTTTAACTTCACTCCACCTCATCTTCCCACTTGAAAGCTGAGGGTAATAGTAGCTATCTTATAAGGTAATTGTAAACATTAAATTATATGAGTATAAAACACATTCAACACATTAGCTATTAAATAGATAAATTCAGAAGATCCACATCCACAGGCAAATAGAGAGAGAGAGAAAGACACCCATGGAGAGAAAGTCCTTTGGAAGCTTTGACAGTTGCCTCAAAAAATTAAACTCTGCCTCAAAGCAGGTGGGGCAATTTTACCCAGACTGGCTGCTTTTGCAAAGAGCAAAGCCATGGGGCATCAGACTTTTTCTTTGAACCACTGAAGCACACTGTATTTAATGTTAAGCTAAGTCACTGGTGTTTGATAGGGTACCATGGAATAGATTCCTTTATACATATTGCTAAATTAACTTAAATTTGGTCCAAAGCTGCCTGTATACATAACTGTACCCTAATTTAAGAGTACATTCTTGTAACAAAGAACCAAGTCTCAGTCAATCAGAGTAGCCAAGCTTCAGTCAATCACATGCTGCCAACTGGTCAGACCCTGTCCACATAAGGCAAATGCTTCATCATACCATGCCCAAGTGAGGCAAATGCCAATCATGCTGTTTTTATATGTTACTTCGTTTTTTTGTCTATTAATACTGCCTGGCCACATTGCTATGTGGAGCTCTATGAGCCTCTACTAGTTCAGGATGCCACCCAATTCATGAATCATTTTTTTTTTTGTTGTTGTTGTTGTTGTTCAAATAAACGCTGTTAAAATCAATGTGTTTAAAGTTTATCTTTTAACAGCACTAACAGAAGTAGAAATTGGTAAACATTTTGCATGTTAGTTTGCCAATATGTGCATCCTTGAATACATAACATTTGTGAATGTCATAAATATCACTTAAGATTTATATACATTTTTACTAAGAAATTATACTTTTAGAACTATTTTGCAACAAAATCATCAGTGGTATATATAGAGATATATAGAATACCAGAGTTTTATGTATAAAGAAGTAAAACTATAGAACTGTTCAGTGATAGAGTTAATATGTAATTTTTCCAACTACTAGGGTTTTCTTTTGATAAATGAGAATATTATGTAATCAATAAAATTATATCACAGAATAATTTATAATCCCATAGAAGGATGTTCATAAAGTATTACAGAAGAGTCATATTTTATATTTATTTTATATCTATGAAGTAGAAAAGATCTTAAAATTGATCTATTTATTTATAAGTTTACACACACACACACACACAACACACACACATACACACACACAACACACACACATACACACACACACACCCTTCAAGTGGGTCTGAACAGATCTGTACTAAAAACCACGACTGACAATGGTTATCAGTGGATGGTGTCATTATGTGTATTTATATTTTTTCAAATTTTTACAATAACTTTTTATGACTTTTGTGAGGGAAAAAAAACTTGGCACATGACCAGTGCTTCCTTTCCTTTCAATAATGCTGCACACGTCAGGATTCTAATATTTTTAAAGAGGCTCACATTATTTATCCTCAATCTTCATTAGGGCAGTGATCCTGGCACTGCTAAGAAGAAAATTTAAACCTTCTGTGAAACTTTTTATATAAACACTTTGCATGGTAAGAGTCAAGGATTCTGAGGGAGGTTTGCAAGAATAGTCACCTCTCCTTTTGCAAATACTGATCTGGCTATAGGAATGCCAGATCAGTTTCCACAGGCACAAACAAATTGACAACAGCCTTCATGAAGTCCTGGAACAAATGTATAGTTTGAAACAAAGATGACCTTTAGCCACCTGGATGCTTCGGGTTATGACCTTTAACCCTCTGCGTTAAGGTTGCTAGCTATACATACAAGGAGAAGGAACATGCTAAGTGGATCATGTGCCATATGTTAATGCTCATACCTACAGCCAAATGTGGATTGCTTTAAAAGTATTGAATTCTGAGTATAAACAAAAGAGAATATCAGCATTCTTTCTAGCGTAGGAAAAAAGGGAAAACTTCCTGCTCTGAAGTCTCACATATATTGAACTAAAGATAAATAAAACTCAACATATTCATCTAAGGAAGTAATAAAATTTTCCCTTTGATGTTTATCTTATGGTTTCTAATTCTGTGGAACAACAAGAACAATCACTGAACAAAATAACATTATGGTAGATTTTATTAAAAGCTTCACTATAAATTATATCTATCATAATATAAAATACAAGTGATTCATATAGCATTAACTACCCTTTTTTGCTTCTCCTTTTGTCAGGTGCTTTATACGATATTCATTCATTCATCTTATGGGTATATAGTGAGTATCTACTAAGGTGATCCCATTAACAACAGAAGTGACCCTTGCTCTTAAAATCAGACTAATGATGAGGAGATATATTGAACAATAATCATTATTAATTAATTCCCATTGTGGTCAAAGATGTAAAGTATAAGTCCAAGATATAAAGAAAGACTCTACTGAAGAAGTGATACTAAAATTGCAAACTACAGGATACCACGTAAAGGGGTGATGAAGAACAGAACATTCTAGGTAACAAATACAGTACATGATGCATTGAAAGCCAGATATTATTTCAATTTTACAGGAAGAAAACAACAACAGAAAAACTTGGGGATTCAAGTGTGACATCTGAGTAAGTCCATAACATGCAAATAGAAGATCCAGAATTTAAATGTGGCTCTACTTGACATCAAAATTCTCTTTTTAAAACTTCTCTACAATAATATATTTTCTTTTATCTGAAAAGAAAAAAAGAGATTTCAAAATACCTCTTTTCAGTTTTTTTCACACGATTAGTGCCTTAAATGCTATTTAAAAAATATATACAGGGGTCTTTTTCTTTTATTTTCTTGATCTTTAATTTATGGTTCTTTCAATACTGGGATAATCTGAATGCTTTATTAACGTTTAAATTTTTAATCAAAAATATACATATTTAGGTGTCAATATAGGAAAACTATATGGTCAGAAGCTACCCAAACACTATAAAAATTGAAACAATTTTTTCACAAGATTTAACTATGCCTAAATTATACAGGCTGAGACAGGAGAATTGCTTGAGGAGACAGAGGATGCAGTAAGCTGAGATCATACCACTGCACTCCAGCCTGGGTGACAGAGCAAGACTCCATCTCTAAATAAATAAATAAATAAATAAATAAATAAATAAATAAAGTAGACCATTTTCAATAATCAGGGAGACATATGTTCTATATTATAGAAATATTTACTGCAAATAGTCTTAGGTGGATGATACAAAGGTTTTTTTTCAGAAATCATTTTTCAGTCCAAGGTTTCATTATATTGGTTCTTGGCAAAACATTAAAATATGACTCAGAAAACATTTTTATGTATTTTTATCAAAGAAAATTAATAAATGTGACATCAAATTATATGTTCTTATGAATTATATATATTCATCTATATAAGTATTACTAAAACCATTCTCAGTCATTATCTAAAAGTCATCTAAAAATTCTCATCATCTAAAAATTTTCTTTTTTTTTTGAGATGGAGTCTCTCTCTGTTGTCCAGGCTGGAATGCAGTGGCACGATCTCAGCTCACTGTAATCTCCACTTCCCAGGTTCAAGTGATTCCCCTGCCTCAGCCTCCTGCATAGCTGGGACCACAGGCACTTACACCACACCCAGCTAATTTTTTTGTGTTTAGAGAGATGGGGTTTTACCATGTTGGCTGGGATGGTCTCGATCTCCCGATCTTGTGATCCACTGGCTTCGGCCTCCCAAAGTGCTGGGATTACAGGTGTGAGCCACTGCACCTGGCCTAAAAATTTTCTTCATAATGCAAAAGAGGCAGAGGTATTCTTTGGAAACTTAATTTAGCAGATAATGTGTACAATTTTCATGAAAATTTATTTTAGCCACTCCAATTCTTGATTATTCTGTTTAGTACAGTGCTGGGCTCTTAGGTGCTATTCCATACCTCTGGCTACTTTCTATTGCGTAAAGTACAATGTTAAAAAACATAAATTGGCTGGGCACGGTGGCTCATGCCTGTAATCCCAGCACTTTGGGAGGCCGAGGAGGGTGGATCTGAGGGCAGGAGTTTGGGACCAGCCTGGCCAAATGGTGAAACCTTGTTTCTACTAAAAATACAAAAAATTAGCTGGGCGTGGCAGCACTCACATGTAATCCCAGTTACTCAGGAGGCTGAGGCAGGAGAATCACTTGACTATGGGTAACAAAGGTTGCAGTGAGCCAAGATCGTGCCATTGCTCTCCAGCCTGGGCAGTAAGAGTGAAACTCCATCTCAAAAAACAAATAACAACAACAACAAAAACAAATCACAAATTTCGATTAATGAGAAAAATAAAGTCTTGGAACTAATTATGCTTTTGTAGAAAAATGTTCAGTTAGGAAATAGAAGTCCTAGTTTAGGGCCCAATTCTAAATTATTCAGATTGCAAGCTGGCACGTTTAGAATCATTTACTGTGTGAGAATTGAATCTGCAAAGATAAAGATTAAACTTTACTCAGATACAAAGCTTTTATTGTACTGCTCAGTTTTTCTAACACGTGAAGAAATGAGCTTACTGTTTCTAATATTCCTGTTGCTTTTACTGACTGCTGTTCCTCGCTACTATGCTAGGAAAGTCTTGTACCTCAATATCTTTAAATGTAGACCATCCTTGATTCCAAGTTTTAGTCATATATAATCAGACTTTCAAGTGCATTCAGTAAGATACAATAAATCCATAATTTTTAGTAAGTACACCCACATCAATAATTTTGTTCTTTTCTATTATTATATGGCATTCTCTTTGTCTCATACTCTGGAATTGACATATTCTCCCATGTTTTTTATAATGCCTTGTTATATATCTATTTTCTCCTGATTCAGACTTTGTATTTGTTCTCCTGGAGCATACTAACATTGACATTAGCACCAGCCAAACATCATTTCTTTCTTTGTTAGGTTCCCAGAATACATGTCTCCTACTGGAAGCTCAGAAACACCAGAATCAACCAACGAGAATCAACCTCCCTCTCAGAAGTCTAAGTTTCGGGTTAATGGGGCATATTTCTCATGTTTCTGAGTTTTAGGGATTCCATCTTTTTGCCTCAATGTCCCTTACTTTGTGATAGTACATGCTTTATATGTAAGTAAAAGTATGTACATAATATATAACATAAGGTACATTGCCATAATACCTTAATGTAATTTAGTTTGCATTTTGTTACCTAGTTAACAATTCTGCATATCATGTTAAAAATTCTTCTTATAAAATTCTCTGTTGAAATAACTGCTATAATACCTGTCTCCTGACTAGACACTGACTAATCTATAAATTTTTATTGAGAGTGGTCCAGGAAACAGTTTCTCAAAGATTAGTTTGGGAATTGGCTTCATCATGTCTCAGAGCTTAAGCACAATCCCAGCTCCTTTGCCAATGGGAAATTGGATGCCAGTTAGTCGTAGGATGATGCAGAATGATGAGTGATCACGTGTAGTTAATTTCAAGGAAATGCCTTCCACAGTAGATGTCTTGAGGACTACAGGGTTTCTGTGATGAATCTTATTATGGAAATGTTGACTATAAAAATAGCGCCATGAAATCAGTTTTAGCCTGGTAAATATTTACCACTAATTATTTTTTTTTAATGAAACAGTATTTGTAGGCATGGCCAATTTCCTTGGTCTACATATTCCCAACATGGTCAATATCAAGCTATGAATGTGATGCCACTGTACACGGAGGTGAGAAGGTACACGCCAGTTACAATACATGGCTGCACGAGATGGATTTTTCTGACTAAACTGGAGTTCTTTCCAAGAAAATGACAGACTCAACTGTGCAACCTCTTATATCATGATTAGAAAGCCACAGAGCTTCTTTAGTAGCCCTAGAAGAATCTCTTATTAATGAAGCCAGAGGAGTAACTTTTCTGAAAAACAAATACAGACTTTAATGGTGAAGGTTGCAGAGCTGCAACATATGTTGGATTGAGAGTATTGTCAATTTTTTTGGTATTTTTTTGTTTGTTTGTTTGTTTGAAATGGAGTCTTGCTCTGTGGCCCAGCTGGAGTGCAGTGGCGCAATCTCGACTCATTGCGATGTCCGATACCAGGGTTCAAGCGATTCTTCTGCCTCAGCCTCCCAAGTAGCTGGTGCTACAGCCACGCGCCACCACGCCCAGCTAATTTTTTTGCGTGTTTTAACAGAGAGGGTGTTTCACCATGTTGGGCAGGATGGTCTGCATCTCCTGATCTCGTGACCCGCTGGCCTTGGCTTCCCAAAGTGCTGGGATTACAGGCATGAGCTGCCGCACCTGGCCCAAATTTTTTATCTGAAAGTAAGGATATCACTGGGAAAGTGTGAGACCCTAAGATTTGGAATGGAGACATCTGGGTAGACTTAAATGAAGATAGGCCCTCTTGGTCACTCTAATAAGTACTTCTTTAGGCAGTGAAAACAACCTTCCCTCCTGTTTCTGAGAAAATTAGCCTACCTTTGTTTGAATACCTTGCCTTGAAAAAAATGATCATGAATATGTATCTCCTTGGATATATATTCTTGCCTAGATTCTTACATATATTTGCCTTTCTTCTTGGAACATGGCAGTACTGTGACTGAAGGCACTGATTTTTCTCTTTAGGGGAGGAATGCTTTACACATCAGCTCTCAAAGTGTGTTTCTAGGGACAGCAGCATCTGTATCACTGGAAAACTTGTTAGAAATGCAGATTCTTGGGTTTCAGTCTGATCCTACTGGATCAAAAACTCCTGAGGATGGGCTCAGCAATTAATTTACAAACCTTTCCAATTGATTCTGATTCATGGCAAAGTTTACTTATTTATTTTTATTTTATTTTATTTTAAGAGGAAGTCTCACGCTGTTGCCAGGCTGGAGTGCAGTGGAATGATCTCGGCTCACAGCAACCTCTGTTCAACCTCCAGGGTTCAAGCAATTCTGCCTCAGCCTCCTGAGGCAGTTATAAGTCACATACTTAAGATAGTCACTCAGGATGCTGTTTGGAATTTTGCATGCTAAATGAGAAGGGCCCACCTGACAAATGGGATTTTGAAAGATTAGACACAATATGTCCCGGCCAGTATCTCAGATAATCCTCGTAGCAGGGGTTGACAGTCCAGACATCCCCTGTTTGTCAACAGATGTGTAGGCCACTAGTATTAGCAAGCATCATACAGGGATGTGGAATTACATGAGGGGGCATGTTTGGGGAAGGCTCTGTGTTATATTTTACATCATAGTACCATGTGTCAAGGTGGTTACCTAGAGCCTGCCATTCCCATTGGGACTTCCAACAAGGGGGAGAGGCCACTGCTACAAGGATTATCTGAGATACTGGCCAGGACATATTGTGTCTAACCTTTCAAAACCCCATTTGTCAGGTGGGCCCTTCTCATTTAGCATGTAAAATTCCAAACAGCATCCTGAGTGAGTGTCTTAAGTATGGATATCCCTATCCCAAAGATGCTCCTGTTATATACAAAAGGGGAAAGCTTCTAAGATATGAGAAAGATCTGCCTGTGTTTTTTACAAGCCACAATTTATAACTGTCCCTTCAAGGGACAGAGCTGTATTTCCTTTATGGCTCCTTGGCTACACTTAATCTTCCCTAGACACTGGAAGGGAACCTGCACTGTAATAGCAGTGGTCTCGGACCTATTATCTTTAAATTCCACAAACATGGCAGCATCATCTGGGACATCCCTAACTTAGGCTCTTTTCTAGAGAGTACACTATCTTAGATACACTGAAAGCCCCCACATAGGGCTTCCAGTTTTCTTAGGTCATTCCTATAGTGTTTTCTTCTTTAAACTTTTGAGCTTTCAGCAATTACATATGTGATGTTACAGTATTTGAGACCTCCCAGGTGATGTCCTTTCCCCTGCTTTTAAAGCAGAGGGTGACATATGCAATTGCCTGGTCAACTGTTCCTTATATGAAGATATGAAGCTTATCTTTGGGGGAACAATTTTCTGGCACTGGCGGGGAGGTCTTTCCTAGGAGGAGTTAGTTACCCAGTTGAAAGTGCTCCCATACCATGTTCCATTTATGCCTGACTACTTCTTAATGGTTAAAGCTAACAAAGGAACTCCTAAGACAATACGTTCTAGGACATCAAAAGTTTTCTTAGTGTCATTGAACTGAGCAAACTGCTCAGGACAGACCCAGAAATTAGTTCTGTTGTATAAATGTGCCATGGCTGATATTGTAGGAGCTAAAGGGTGTGACATATTACCAAACCCAATAAAAAGTTCCAGCAGACTCAGTGATAGTAAGACTTATATGTTTACTTCTTGTCTGTAACTATTAAAGCCACAGGCTGATCCTAGCATCCCAGGCCTGAGGCATGCAGCTTATGAGTGCTGAGACAACATCTGTTGCCAGCACTCAAGTGGGGAAGAAGCCCACACTCTCAGAGTACTGAGAAGGATGAGACATGCATGTTCATGGGCTGGGTGTGTCTCTCTCCACAGGGCTGGTCCAGAAAGGGTGTGGCCTATCCCCCTGCCAAGGCCTCCACTTGAGGGAGTTCCATGGCCTGGAACACCTAACAAAAGAAATGCAGGAACAGTGTCAATAATCAAGGAGTGGGGGTCCTTCAAGGCCCAGGGGAGGAACTGGTGAAGATATCTTCTCTCTCCCTACTGCACCACAGAGCATAGCTGACAATATGAGAAAATATAAAAAAGCCACGTGGCTAAGAGTTTATCTACTGGTCATTCTCTTAAACTTTATCTACTGAACCATAGCCCAAACTACAACATCAAAAATATTTTGCTAATACATCCCGCTATGAAACCAAGCGCAATAATTCAGCCACAAATAAAGACCCTATATAGAGCCTTGGCCCTTTGAAAATATCCAGAAACAAAGCCAACTGACTATACTCAACTTATACTTCAGTTAAAGGAACACTGACCTTCCCAGATGAGAAAAAATGAGAATAAAAACTCTGGCAATTCAAGAAGTCAAAGTATCTCCTACCTCCAAGTGAGTCCATTAGTTCCTCAGCAATGATTTTTAACCAGTCTGAAATGACTGAAATGATAAACATAAAATTTAGAGTCTGGATGACAGGGAAGCTCATTGAGACTGAGGTGAAAGTTGGAACCCAGTATACGGAATCCAAGGAATACAGTAAAACAATGCCAAGAGCTGAAAGATGAAATTGCCATTTTAAGTGAGAACCAAACTGAACTTCTAGAGCTTAAAAACTTACTTCAAGTATTTCATAATACAATCAAAAGTATTAACAGCATAATAAACAAGAAAAGAAACTTAGAGCTTGAAGACCAGTGTTTTGAATCAACTCAGATAAAAATAAAGAAAAAATGATTTTTTAAAATGACCAAAACCTCATATAATTAAAGGATTATTTTAAAGAGACTAAATCTATGATTCATTGGCATTTCTGAGAGGGAAGGAGAGGAAATAAATAATTTGGAAAATATATATGAGGATATAGTCCATGAAAATTTCCCTAATCTTGCTAGAGAAGTTGACATGCAAATTCAAGAAATACAGAGAACCGCAGATAGATACTAAACAAGATTACTGTCCCCAAGGCACATAGTCATATGATTCACCAAGGTCAACACAAAATTCAAAAAATCTTAAAGGCAGCTAGAGAAAAGGGTTAGGTCACATACACAGGGAACTCCATCAGGCTAGCAGCAGAACTCTCAGCAAAAACATTATAAGCCAGAAGAGCCTGGGGGCCTACGTTCATCCTACTTAAAAAGAGAAAAAAAAATTACAACCAAGAATTTTATGTTTCACCAATCTAAGTTTCCTAAGTGATAGAGAAATAAATTTCTTCTCAGACAAGCAAATGCTGAGTGAATTCATTTCAACTAAGCCAATCTTTGAAGAGGTCCTTAACCCTTTTCCCATTAAGAAGAAAATATTAAAAAGTGAAGCTCACTGATACTGCTCATTTAATTTTGCATAAACATGCTCTTTGAGGCTGAAGCAAATTTGACTGATTTTCAATGTGAAAATACAATATAAAATCTGTGCTTGCAGTTATTTCTAAACAGAGCTAACGTTAGAATCATCTGAATCATCAGAATCATCTATTTCAGAAAAAAATCAGATTCCTCAAGTACATCTTTGGTCAACAACTGTTCAAGAACAATGTTAACATCATATGCATGAATGTTACATTTTCTAGGATCTGACATTTTCAGCTTTTGGAATTTACTATATTTTGTAAATGGAAATACCACTACTAAAAACAGAATGCTATAAATAGGATGACGTATTTTGTTTCCAAAGCCAATATACTAGAATGATGCAAAAAATAATAGTAAAAGTAATATATCTTGTGGCACAGTTATCGCAGAGTAAACGTTGCAGCTACAAGTGCCACCAGTGAATATTTTTGGTGCAAATGGGAAACAGGTTAAAGTAGTGGTAAACATAGAATGAAAAGAACACCTACTACCACAAAAACACACCCAAACACATAGCCCACAGACACTATAAAGCAACTACATAATCATTTCTACATATCAACCACCTTACAACACAATGGCAGAATCAAAATCTGACATATCAATGCTAATCTTGAATGTAAGCCCACTAAAAGACATAGTGACAAGCTGGATAAAAAGACAAGACCCAACCATCTTCCATCTTCTAGAGACACATTCCACATGTAACAATACTAATCAAAGTAAAAGGATGGGGAAACATGTATCATGCAAACAAAAAACAAACAACAGCACAAGTCACTATTCTTGTACCAGATAATTTAAATCAATATCAATTATGAAGAACAAAAAAAGGGTATTATATAATGATAAAGGGTGCAATCTAACAAAAAGACTTACTTTTTCTAAGCATATATACACCCAACACTGGAGCACCCAGATTCATAAAACAAGTTTTTCTTAACCTGTTAAAAGAATTAGACAGTCACACAATAATAGTAGGAGACTTCAACACCCCCCTGGCAGTCTTAGATCGTTAAGGCAGAAAACTAACAAAGAAACTCTGGACTTAACCTCAACAGTCGACTAATTGGACCTAATAGACATCTACAGAACACTTCACTCAACATCCACATAACACTTAACCCAACATCCGCAGAACATACATTCCTTTCATGTGCACTCAAAATATATCCTAAGATCAACCACATACTCATTCATAAATCAATTTTAATAAATTAAAAAATTGAAATCGTGTCAACCATACTCTCAGACCACAATGCAATAAAAATGGATATAAGTATCACGAAGATTTCTCAAAATTACAAATATGCATGAAAATTAAACAAATAGCTCCTGAGCAACTCCTGAGTAAACCCCCCAATTAAGGCAGAGTTTAAAAAATACTTTGAAATTAATGAAAACAGGGACACAACTTATCGAAATCTCTGGAACACAGCTAATTCAGTGTTAAAGGAAAAGTTTGTAGCACTAAATGACTTCATCAAGAAAATAGAAAGATCTCAAATTAACAACAAACATTACACCTAAATGAACTAGAAAGGAAAAACAAAACAACCCCAAAGCTAGCAGAAGAAAAATTAATAACTAAAATTAGAAAAGAAGACTAAACTGAGACACAAAAATTCATAAAAAAAGATATGTGAAACCAATAGGTTTTTTTTTGGAAAGACTAAATAAGATTGATAGAACACTAGCTAGATTAACAAAGAAAAAAAAAAAAAACAGAAGATCCAATTAAGAACAATTAAGAATGACAAAGACGACATTACAACTGATCCCACAGAACTATAAGAGATCATCAGAAACTACTATGAACAACTCTATGCACACTAATTTAAAAATTTAGAGGAAATGGATAAACGTCTGGAAGCAGAAAATCTTCCAAGATAGAATCAGGAAGAGATTGAAACTCCCGATAGACCAATATCAAGCTCAGAAATTGAATCAGTAATAATAATTTTTTAAAAAGCTTACCAAGCAAAAAAAGCCTTGAAACAGATGGATTCACAGCCAAATTCTACCAGATGTACAAAGAGGAACTGGTATCAATTTTACTGAAACCATTCCAAACACTTGAGGAGGTGAGGCTTCTCCCTAACCCATTCTATGAAGCCAGCATCAGCCTGATACTAAAATCTGGCAGAGATACAGTAAAAAAAGAAAATTTCAGGCTAATATCCCTGATGAATATATACATAAAAGTCTTCAACAAAATATTAGTAAACTGAATTCAGAAGCACACCTAAAAGTTAATACACTATAATTACCAAGCCTACATGATCAAGTAGGCTTTATTCCTGGGATGCAAGGATGATTCAGCATATGCAAATCAATAAATGTGATCAACCATATAAACATGATTAAAAACAAAAATCTTATGATCATCTCAATAGATACAGAAAAAAAAATTCAATAAAATCTACCATCCTTCCATGATAAAAACCCTCAACAGACTAGATAGGCATCAAAGAAACATACCTCAAAATAATAAGAGCCATCTATTACAAACCCATAGCCAACATCACACTGAATGGGCAAAAACTGAAATCATTCTCCCTTAGAACTGAAATAGGCAAGAGTGCCTACTGTCACCACTTCTATTCAACATAGTACTAGAAGTTCTTGCCAGAGTAATTAGGCAAGACAAAGAAATTAAAGGAATCTAAACAGGAAAAAAAGAAGCCAAACTATCTATCTTTATTGATGATATGATTCTATACCTAGAAAAGACCAAAGACTTCATCAAAAGGCTCCTACAACTGATAAATGAATTTAGTAAAGTCTCAGGATACAAAATCAATGTACAAAATTCAGTAGCATTTCTATACACCAGTAGCATCCAGGATCCAGGCTGAGTCAAATAAAGAATACAATCCCATTTGCAATAGCCACAGAGAAAATGAAATACTGAGGAATACATCTAAACAAGGAGGCAAAAACTCTCTACAAAGATAACTGCAAAACAGCAGAGTACTGGCACAAAAACAAACACATAGACCAATGAAGCAGAATAGAGAACTCAGAAATAGAGCTGTACACCTATAATCATCTGCTCTTCAATAAAGCCAACAAAAACAAGCAGTGAGGAAAGGGTTCCCTATTCAATAAATAGTTCTGGGATAATTGGCTAGCCATATGAAGAAGAAGGAAACTGGACCCATACCTTTTACCACATAAAAAATTAACTCAAGGATTAAACATTTAAATGTAAAACTGCAAAGTATTAAAATCTTAGAAGAAAACCTGGGAAATGCCCTTCCTAAATGACCTTGGAAGGTAATTTTTTGATAAGTCCCCAAAAGCAATTGAAACAAAAACAAAAATTGACAATTGGATATAATGAAGCTGAGCATCGTCTGCAGAACAAAGGAAACTATCAACAGAGTAAACAGACAACCTACAGAATGGGAGAAACTGTTCACAAACTGTCCATCTGACAATGGTTTAATATCCAGAATCAATAAGGAACTTAAATCAACAAGAGAAAAGCAAATAACCCCATTAAAGATGGACAAAGAACATAAATAGACACTTCTCAAAAGAAGACATGCAAGTAGCCAATCAACACATGAAAATATGCTCATCATCTCTAGTCATCAGAAAGATGCAAATTGAAATCATGATGAGATACTATCTCATACCAGTCAGAATGGCTATTACTAAAATGTCAAAAAGTAACAGATACTGGCAAGGTTTTGCAGAAAAGAGAACACTTGTATGCTGTTGGTGAAATATAAATTACTTCAGTCCTTGTAAAAAGCAGGTTTTAGACTTCTCAAAGAACTGTAAATAGAACTACCATTTAATCCAGCTACTGGGTATATACCCAAAAGATAATAAATCATTCTACCAAAAAGACACATGCATTCTATGTTCATTGCCATGTTATTCGCACTAGCAAAGACATGGAGTCAACTTAGGTGCCCATCAATGGTGGATTGGCCATTGGAAAGAAAATATGATACATATACTCCATGTAATATTATGCAGTCATATAAAAGAATAATATCATGTTCTATACGACAACATGGATGCAGTTGGAGGCCATAGTACTAAGCAAATTAATGCAGAAACAAAAAACCAAATACCGCATGTTCTCACTTATAAATGAGAGCTAAACATTGAGCTCAGCTGGACATAAATATGGGCACAATAGACACTGAAGACTACTAGAGAGGAGAGGAAGGAAGTCGGGTGTGTTTTGAAAAACTACCTACTGGGTACTATGCTCACTACCTGGGTGATGGGATCTGTACCCCAAACCTCTGCATAATACAATATTCTCAGATAACAAACCTGTACATGTACCCCCTGTATCTAAAGTAAAAGTTGGAAATTCTTTTAAAAAGAATGAATATTTTGCCATCTTTGTACTTTTAGTTTCTTCAGAGAAGATGAAACTCGATGGGAGGGAGGAATTTAGTTCAGAAGAACACAAGTAATCTGCTTTCTTCTTCCTCTGGGCAATGTCTCAATGAGAGGAGGTGAAAATAAAAGATCCCTTAAATGTATTTTAAAAGTGGAAGACAGTCTAAAAGTAGATTGGACCTGGGTCCCATTTCCTTAGTAAAGTCTAAGTTGCAGTAGAGGTTGCAGTAACAAATATACAAAAAAAGTGGCCAGCCATGGGCAGGCACACAGGGAAAATGTCAGTTCCCAGAATCCTCTGTGTCCACAGAAAGTAGAGTGCCTAGAAAAGTCTCCCATGACGCTACAAAGGATTTGGATATAACACTGACCTACTAAATTGTCTTCAGCAATAGTTTCAGCAAAGAAAAGATCAGTACATGCAAAGTATGGCTTAGGGTAGTGGTTCTTAACGCATGGTCCCTCGAAGAGCAGAATCTGCATATGCTGGTAGCATGTAAGAAAGGGAGATAGATTTTCAGACCATGTTCCAGAACTATTAAATCAGAAACTCCAGGAATGTGCCAAACTGTCTCTGTTCTAATAAGTACTACAGGGGATTTTGATGCAGATTTGTTTGAGGACCATTGCTGATGGATGCCTGCAGAAGGCAGAGGGATTGCCAGGAACTGTGGACCAGGAACCAAACATACTCTGAGGAACAGCAGGTAGGTGGGGTGGGTGGCAAAATTTTTAATTTGTAGAGTTTAAAAACTTAATTGAGAAGTTACTGAATTTGAGAAAGTTAATCTGTGACTGACTAGATTAGGATGAAACTAGATTAAGATTAATGGCCTCACTTCGTCACCAGTGAAAGGTATCTGATTTACTCTGAGTTACCAGTGGCATGTCTGTACACAACTGCAGCAACTTCATTTCTTGCTTCCTCAGAAGAAAGAATTTGACTGAGGGGCATAAAGCAGAAGAAGAGACCAAGGCCAAGTTTCAGAACAGGAGTGGAAGTTTACTTAAAAAAGGATTTAGAACAGGAAAGAAAGGAAGGTGCGTTTGCAAGAGACCTAAGCAGGCACATGAAGGTTAAGTTAATCTTGATCCTAGGGCATTATAAGCTCACCTTTTCCCCATGATTCTTCCTTTAGGGTGGGCTTCCTGCATGGGCAGTGCCCTCTTTACCCTTGGGAATTGAGCAAGTGCAGTGTGTTTAGGAAGTTGTATATGTGCCCATCTGAGGCTGTCTTCCTTTTTTCCCATGGAGTGTACCTGGAAGGTTGTGCTTTGCCATTTTGTCTCTGAATACACATGCCCAGGAAGTTTCTTCTCCCTGGCAACTGTATTCAGTTAACACTTTAATGTTGACAGCTGTGGATTATCAGGAGATTGTCTCTCCCTGTCTTTAGAGAGGTGGTGTGATGATTGTTGAACCATCACCTGATATTCCTAGTGGTTTGGTGAGCCCTCTCCTGCCCTGCTCATGACCAACTACCTGTAACAACTTTATAAATAAAGAAACTGTACCTCAGGAAAGTTTGGTGACTTGTCCATTATCATAAGACATTAAGATTGAGAAGCACCATTAAATAACTTTTTAATAGCAAACTGAGAAGAAATTATTAACATAGAAAAATCATGGTATCTTGTTCTGCAAAATCAAGGAAATAAATAGAAGTGATAATAATAGGAGTGATAATGAACTACCATGGCCTGGGTGTTTTTTTATTGCACAGTCATACAGGACAGAACAGTCTGGAACATGAAGGCACCAGGCTGAATACAGTCATATGGAAACCAAATGCCTTTTGATGACCTGCAAAGACCTCTTGAACTGATTGGAGGACTTGGTTTGTGACATGGTAGACAGTCTTAAAGTCACCTGTAGTAAGCATAATGTATGACCTGAACTCGAACTTTAAGCCCCACAAACGGCCTTTCAAATGGATAAACTATGCAGATGATATCGTGTGGCGAAAAGAGCACAATATAAAGAAAGAAGACGGAGGTTTTTATGAATTTGGAGACGATATCCCAGAAGCCCTAAGAAACTAATGACTGACATCATTAATGAACCAATTTTTCTGTGTCAATTTCTTTTGGAGATCAAGTCCTTCTATATACGGCAATGTCCTGAGGGTTCCCATCTTATGGAATCTATTGACTTGTTGATGTCCAATGTTGGTGAGATTGTGGGAGGCTCAATGCATACCTTGGATGGTGAAGAAATGCTAGCAGGTTATAAAATGAAAGAGAGTGGCCCCACTCCCTATTATTGGTATATAGATCAGAGAAAACACAATTCATGTCCTCATGGAGGATATGGCTTGTGTCTGGAAAGATTCTTAACTTGGATTCTGAGTAGGTATCACATGTGAGATGTATGTTTATACTCTTGATGTGTCCAGTGGTGCAAGCCATAACCAATTCTTCCTGAAGCATGAAGGAAAGAATATGATTCATGAAAGGAATAGGCTCTCCCTTCAAAAAAAACAAGAACAAAAAAGCCAGAGTCTTTCTTTTTTGTTGTTGTTTCATTGGCATATAACTGTTTCTGTTTTCTCTTTCTGTTTTTTATTTTTACTACCGTAAAAAGTAGCCCAATTCATTGCAGCACAGTTTACAATAGCAAAGACCTGGAACCAACCCAAATGCCCATCAATGATAGACTGGACAGGGAAAATGTGGCACATATACACCATGGAATATTATGCAGCCATCAAAAACGATGAGTTTGTGTCCTTTGTAGGGACATGGATGAACCTGGAAACCATCATTCTCAGCAAACTGACACAAGAACAC
>PVKP010028897.1:0-29614 GCA_004027715.1 Plecturocebus donacophilus | reverse complement strand
TAAGACAGCAGCGTTGAAATTCGTGGTGCTTTTCTGCCCGGGGGTCTCCGGTCTGGCTTCTCAGTCCCTTTTTCAGTCAGCTGGATGGACTGCTCTGACTTCCCAGAGCGCCAAACATCATCCAAAAGGAGACTCAGTCCCGTTTACTCCGCACCAAGAGCCGCCGAGCCGAGACGCTGGCAAAAAAGCCGCGCCAGCCAAAAGGGTCGCGCTGGCGACCCGTGGGGCTCCTCCACTGGGAATGTCCTGGTCCGTGGGCAGCAAAAATTTATCGGTAAGTGTGGCGTCCACTGGCTCTCTGCGCTTTTACTGGGAGCTGCAATCCTGAGCTGCTAGTGATCAGCCATCTTGGATCTCTCTCTTAAAAAACTTTTAATGTTTAATTTCCCATTTATTACTTTAGACACCCTTACACTTTAGCATAAGGCTAATGCCAAAAGCTTTGCCTAAACCAATAGACAATTATTAGTCATAGACTGAGAAGAGGAACATGAGTGTAAAGATTTATTAGTTTTTCTTTAACCATGTTAAATATTTGTAATCATTAGAACTGGAGCTGAAGCAGACTTATCTATTTTTCCTCCTTATGTGAGAAGCCTGTTATCATGTCATGAAATGAACTTCTTTGGTGTCATTTCTCTTCAAGAAGCCATAGTAATTGCTACCTGAGCCAGGAGTTGGTACCTTCTTAGAGGCTTAATAGTATATTATTTTGTTGATTTGTTTTAGTATTTTTACATATATAAAAATCAAGTTGGGCCGGGTGTGGTGGAGCCAAGGTGGGTGGATCATGAGGTCAGGAGTTCAAGACCAGCCTGGCCAAGATGGTGAAACTCCGTCTCTACTAAAAATACAAAAAATTAGCCGGTGTTGTGGTATGCACCTGTAATCCCAGCTACTCGGGAGGCTGAAGCAGATAATTGTTTAAACTGGGGAGGCAGAGGTTGCAGTGAGCTGAGATTATGCCACTGCACTCCAGCCTGGGCGACAGAGCGAGACTCTGTCTCAAAAAAAAAAAAAAAAAAAAATCAAGTTAAATTGGGATTGTCCTTTCCATTCTTACTAGCATCAGGCATTAGATTGCCCCTTTTGCTATTTGTAGGAAATTTTGTTTATCTTCCAATAAACAGAATGATGTATAAAACAGAATGATGAATGGCATGTACTTAGGAATACTGATTTTTTACAGTATTTTTAACTTCGAACAGCACTTTTTGTGCATTATTTCATTTGATCCTAACAAATTCCAAAAGGTGAACAAGGTTTAAGATCTTCACCCAAAAGGTAAACAAGCTAAAGAAATGAAGAAAGTGAGAGCAAAAGTTTTGCCTGCAGTTAAGTGGCACAATCAGAACTACAATTCCTGGTGTGTGATGTTCCCTACCCTGTGTCCATGTGTTCTCATTGTTTAACTCTGCTTATGAGTGAGAACATTTGGTGTTTGGTTTTCTGTTCCTGTGTTAGTTTGCTGAGAATGATGGTTTCCAGCTTCATCAACCCATCATCTAGGTATTGTGACTCACAGCTTTGAGTTATTTCTACAAGAGCAGGATGTTTTTCTCTCTCTCTGGAACTGTGAGGTGTACACCATTAGACCCTAATGCTAAATATATTCAGTAAATACATAGCAGCCATTTCCATCCCTGACCCAATGTGTGTAGCTTTCTACTCTATTTCAGCAAGACCAATTGTTGTACCTAACTAAATTATTTTATAAAATTCAGAGATAAAACAACCACCACCCAGAACCCATTAGAAAAAGAAAAACAATAACCTTTACATGGTCAATTTTAATTATTTTTCCTTTCCTGTTTGGAAATGTGTATGCGATTTTCCTCTCTCCCCACCTTAAGTGTGTATAATTGAAGAATGTTTTTATGCTAACCTTTATGTCCATTTTAGATTGCATCTCTTTTTTTTTCTTATTATACTTTAAGTTCTGGGATACATGTACAGAACTTGCAGGTTTCTTATATAGGTATACATGTGCCATGGTTGTTTGCTGCACCCATCAACCCATCATCTAGGTTTCAAGTCCCACATGCATTAGGTATTTGTCCTAATGCTCTCCCTCCCCTTGCCCCCTACCCCCCGACAGGCCCCAGTGTGTGATGTTCCCTTACCTGTGTCCATGTGCTCTCATTGTTCAACTCTCACTTATGAGTGAGGACATGCAGTGGTTGGTTTTCTGTTTCTGTTTTAGTTTGCTGAGCATGATGGTTTCCAGCTTCATTCATGTCCCTGAAAAGGACATGAACTCATTATTTTTTATGGCTGTATAGTATTCCATGGTGTATACGTGCCACATTTTCCTTGTCTAGTCTATCATTAATGGGCATTCGGTTTGGTTCCAAGTCTTTGCTATTGTAAATAATGCTACAGTAAACATAAGTGTGCATGTGTCTTTATAGTGGAATGATTTATAATCCTTTGGGTATATACCCAGTAATGGGATTGCTGGGTTAAATGGTATTGCTGGTTTTAGATCCTTGAGGCATCACCACACTGTCTTCCACAATAATTGAACTAATTTACACTCCCACCAAGAATGTAAAAGTGTTCCTATTTCTCCACATCCTCTCTAGCATCTGTTGTTTCCTGACATTTTAATGATCAGCATTCTAACTGGCATGAGCTGGTATCCTACTGTGGTTTTGATTTGCATTTCTCTAATGACCAGTGATGATGAACTTTTTTTCATATGTTTATTGGCCACATAAATGTCTTCTTTTGAGAAGTGTCTGTTCATATCCTTCGCCCATTTTTCAATGGAGTTGTTTGTTTTTTTCTTGTAAATTTGTTTAAGTTCCTTGTAGATTCTGGATATTATTAGCCCTTTGTCAGATGGATAGATTGCAAAAATTTTCTTTCATTCTGTAGGCTGCCTGTTTACTCTGATAATAGTTTCTTTTGCTGAGCAGAAGCTCTTTAATTTAATTCTATTCCATTTGTCAATTTTGGCTTTTGTTGCCATTGCTTTTGGTGTTTTAGTTATGAAGTCTGCTTATGCCTGTGTCCTGAAGGGTATTGCCTAGGTTTTCTTGTAGGATTTTTATGGTTTTTGGTCTTACATTTAAGTCTTCAATCCATCTTGAGTTAATTTTTGTATAAGTTATAAGGAAGGGGTCCAGTTTCAGTTTTCTGCATATGGCTAGCCAGTTTTCCTGACACCATTTGTTAAACAAGGAACTCCTTTCCCCATTGCTTGTTTTTGTCAGGTTCATCAAAGATCAGATGATTGTAGATGTGTTGTGTTATTTCTGAGGACTTTGTTCTGTTCAAAAGCTAGCAGAAGACAAGAAATAACTAAGTCTATATATCTGTTTTGGTACAAGTACTATGCTGATTTTGGTTATGGTAGCCTTGTAGTATAGTTTGAAGACAGGTAGCATGATACCTCCAGATTTGTTCTTTTTGCTTAGGATTGTCTTGGGGCTATACATGTTTTTTTTGGTTCCATATGAAATTTAAAGTAGTTTTTTTCTAATTCTGTGAAGAAAGTCAATGGTAACTTGATTGAAATAGTACTGAATTTATAAATTGCTTTGGGCATTATAGGCATTTTCATGATATTGATTCTTCCTATCCATGAGCATGGAATGTTTTTTCATTTGTTTGTGTCCTCTCTTATTTTCCTGAGCAGTGATTTGTAGTTCTCCTTGAAGAGGTCGGTCCTTCACGTCCCTTGTAAGTTGTAGTCCTAGGTATTTTATTCTCTTTGTAGCGACTGTGAATGGGAGTTCACTCATGATTTGGCTCTCTGCTTGTCTTTTATTGGTTTATAGGAATGCTTGTGATTTTTGTACATTGATTTTGTATCCTGAGACTTTGCTGAAGTTGCTTATCAGCTTAAGGAATTTTTGGGCTGAGACCATGGGGGTTTCTAAATATACAATCATGTCATCTGTAAATAGAGACAATTTGACTTCCTCTTTTCCTATTTCAATACCTGTTATTTCTTTCTCTTGCCTGATTGCCCTGGCCAGACTTCCAATACTATGTTGAATAGGAGTGGTGAGAGAGGGCATCCTTGTCTTATGCCAGTTTTCAAACAGAATGCTTCCAGCTTTTGCCCATTCAGTATGATATTGGCTGTGGGTTTATCATAAATAGCTCTTAATATTTTGAGATATGTTCCATCAATAACTAGTTTATTGAGTGTTTTTAGCATGAAAGGATACTGAATTTTATCAAAGGCCTTTTCTACATCTGTTGAGATAAACATGTGGTTTTTGTCATTGGTTCTGTTTATGTGATGGATTACGTTGGATTGGCATATGTTGAACCAGCCTTACATTCCAGGGATCAAGCCAACTTGATCATTGTGGATAAGCTTTTTGATGTGCTGCTGGATTCAGTTTGCTAGTATTTTATTGAAGATTTTCACACTGATGTTCATCAGGGATATTGGCCTGAAATTTTCTTTTTGTTGTGTCTCTGCCAGGTTTTGGTATCAGGATGATGCTGGCCTCAGAAAGTAAGTTAGGGAGGATCCCTCTTTCTATTGTTTGGAATAGTTTCAGAAGGAACGGTACCAGCACCTCTTTGTACCTCTGGTAGAATTCAGCTGTTAATTCATCTGGTTCTGGGCTTTTTTTGGTTGGTAGGCTATTAATTACTGTCCCAATTTCAGAACTTGTTATTGGTCTATTCATGGATTCGACTTCTTCCTGGTTTAATCTTGGGAGGGTGTATGTCTCCAGGAATTTAAACATTCCTTTTAGATTTTCTAGTTTATTCACGTAGAGGTGTTTATAGTATTCTCTGATGGTAGTTTGTATTTCTGTGGGATCAGTGGTGATATCCCTTTTATCATTTTTTATTGTATTGATTTGATTCTTCTCTCTTTTCTTCTTTATTAGTCTGGCTAGTGGTTTATTTTGTTAATCTTTTCAAAAAACCATCTCCTAGATTCATTGACTTTTTTTGAAGGGTTCTTCATGTCTCTATCTCCTTCAGCTGTGCTCTTATCTTAGTTATTTCTTGTCTTATGCTAGCTTTTGAATTTGTTTGCTCTTGCTTCTCTAGTTCTTTTAATTGTGATGTTAGGGTGTCGATTTCAGATCTTTCTCACTTTCTCCTGTGGGCACTTGGTGCTATAAATTTCCTTCTAAATGCTGCTTTACCTGTGTCCCAGAGATTCTAGTATGTTGTGTCTTTGTTCTTATTGGTTTCAAAGAACATATTTATTTCTGCCTTAATTTTGTTATTTACCCAGTAGTCATTCAGGAGCAGGTTGTTCAGTTTCCATGAAGTTGTGTGGTTTTGAATGAGTTTCTTAATCTTGACTTCTAATTTGTTTGAACTGTGGTCTGAGAGACGGGTTATGATTTCTGTTCTTTTGCATTTGCTGAGGAGTGTTTTACTTCCAATTATGTGGTCAATTTTAGAATAAGTGCTGTGTGGTGCTGAGATGAATGTATATTCTGTTGATTTGGGGTGGAGAGTTCTGTAGATGTCTATTAGGTTCACTTGGTCCAGAGCTGAATTCAAGTTCTGAATATCCTTGTTAATTTTCTATCTCATTGATCTGACTAATATTGACAGTGGTTGTTAAAGTCTCCCACTATTATTGTGTGGGAGTCTAAGTCTCTTTGTAGGTATCTAAGAACTTGCTTTATGAATGTGCATGCTCTTGTATTGGGTGCAAGCATATTTAGGATAGTTGGCTCTTCTTGTTGCATTGATCCCTTTACCATTATCAATGCCCTGCTTTGTCTTTTTTGATCTTTGTTGGTTTAAAGTCTGTTTTATCAGAGACTAGGATTGCAAGCCCTGCTTTTTTTTTTTTTTTTTTTTTTTTTTTTTTTTTTTTTTTTTTTTTTTTTTTTTTTTTTTTTTTTTTTTTTTTTTTTTTTTTTTTTTTTTTTTTTTTTTTTTTTTTTTTCTTTTTTTTTTTTTTTTTTTTTTTTTTTTTTTTTTACTTTCCATTTGCTTAGTAAATCTTCCTCCATCTCTTTATTTTGAGCCTATGTGTGTCTTTGCACATGAGATGGGGCTCCTGAATACAGCATACCAATGGGTCTTGACTGTTTATCCAATTTGCCAGTCTGTGTCTCTTTTTTTGTTTTTTGTTTTTTTCGAGAAGAGTTTTGCTCTTGTTACCCAGGCTGGAGTATAATGGCATGATCTTGGCTCACCACAACCTCCACCACCCGGGTTCAACCAATTCTCCTGCCTCAGCCTCCCAAGGAGCTGGGATTACAGGCATGTGCCACCATGCCCGGCTAATTTTGTATTTTTAGTAGAGATGGGGTTTCTCCACGTTGGTTAGTCTGGTCTTGAACTTGCAACGTCAGGTGGTCTTCTCACCTCAGCTTCCCAAAGTGCTGGGATTACAGGTGTGAGCCACCATGCCTGGCCCAGTCACTGTCTTTTAATTGGGGCATTTAGCTTATTTACATTTAAGGTTAATATTGTTATGTGTAAATTTGATCCTGTCATCATGATGTTAGCTTTTGATGTTAGGTTATTTTGCACAGAAGCAGTTTCTTCATAGTGTCATTAGTCTTTATATTTTGGTATGTTTTTGCAGTGGCTGGTACTGGTTTTTCCTTTCTATATTTAGTACTTCCTTCAGGAGCTCTTGTAAGGCAGGTCTGGTGGTGACAAAATCCCTCAGCATGTGCTTGTCTGTAAAGGATTTTATTTCTCTTTCTCTTATGAAGCTTAATTTGGTTGGATATGAAATTCTGGGTTGAAAATTCTTTTCTTTAAGAATGTTGAATATTGACCCCCGCTACTCTCTTCTGGCTTGTAGAGTTTCTGTTGAGAGATCTGCTGTTTGTCTGATGAACTTCCCTTTGTAGGTAACCTGATCTTTCTACTTGGCTACCCTTAACATTTTTTCCTTCATTTCAACCTTGGTGGATCTGACAATTATGTGTCTTGGGCTTGTTCTTCTTGAGGAGTATCTTAGTAGTGCTCTCTGTATTTCCTGAATTTAAATGTTGGCCCATCTTGCTAGGTTGAATGTGTTTTACAACTTGGTTCCATTCTCCCCATCAATTTCATGTATACCAATCAATTGTAGGTTTGGTCTTTTCACATAGTCCCATATTTCTTGGAGGTTTTGTTCATTTCTTTTCATTCTTTTTTTTCTAATCTTGTCTTCATGCGTTTTATCATTAAGGTGATCTTTAATCTCTGATATCCTATCTTCCACTTGATCGATTTGGCTATTGATACTTGTGTATGCTTCACAAAGTTATTGTGCTGTGTTTTTCAGCTCCATCAGGTCATTTGTGTTGTCTAAACTAGTTATTCTAGTTAGCAATTCCTGTAACCTTTTATCAAGGTTCTTAGCTTCCTTTCATTGGGTTAGAACATGCTCCTTTAGCTTGGAGGAGTTTGTTATTATGCACCTTCTGAAGCCTACTTCTGTCAATTCATCAAACTCCTTCTCTGTCCAGTTTTGTTCCCTTGCTGGTGAGGAATTGTGATCCTTTGGAGGAGAAGAGGCCTTCTGGATTTTGGAATTTTCAGCATTTTTGCACTGTTTTTTCCTCATCTTCATGGATTTATGTACTTTTGATCTTTGATGCTGATGACCTTTGGCTGGGGTTTTTGCATGGGTGTCCTTTTTGTTGATGTTGATATCATTGCATTCTGTTTGTTAGTTTTCCTTCTAACAGTCAGGCCCCTCTTCTGCAGGTCTGCTGGACTTTGCTGGAGGTCCACTCCAGACCCTGTTTGCCTGGGTATCAGCAGCGGAGGCTGCCTGCTCCTTCCTCTGGAAGCTTCGTCCCAGAGAGGCACCTGCTAGATGCTAGCCAGAGCTCTCCTGTATGAAGTGTCTCTCGACCCCTGCTGGGAGGTGTCTCCCAGTCAGGAGGTATGGGGGTCAGGGACCCACTTGAGGAGGCAGTCTGTCCCTTAGCATAGCTCAAGCACTGTGCTGGGAGATTTGCTGCTTTCTTTAGAGCTGGCAGGCAAGAACGTTTAAGTCTGCTGAAGCTGTGCTCACAGTCATCCCTTCCTCCAGGTGCTCTGTCCCTCAGAGCTGGGAGTTTTATCTGTAAGCCCCTTACTGGGGCTGCTGCCTTTCTTTCAGGGATGCTCTGCCCAGAAAGGAGGAATCTAGAGAGGCAGTCTGGCTACAGCAGCCACGGAGGTGAGTTCCACTCAGTCCGAACTTCCTGGCGGCTTTGTTTACACTCAGTTGGAAATGCAGAAATTATCCACCTTCTGTGTTTGTCTCGCTAGGAGCTGCAAACCAGAGCTGCTCCTATTCGGCCATCTTGCTGGGATCCTGCATGTCTTTTCTTATTTGTCTTTCTCTCATCTTGCCTCTATACAATGAAGACCATCCTTCATGTTAGCCTGATTACCAGCTCTTTGTACAGTTTTGTTGTTTTTTGAGACAGAGTCTTGCTCTATTGACCAGGCTGGAGTGCAGTGGTGCTATCTCCACTCACTGCAGCCTCTGCCTCCCAGATTCAAGTGATTGTTGTGCCTCAGCCTCCTGAGTAGCTGGGATTACAGGTGCACACTAGCATGCCTGGCTAATTTTTGTACTTTTAGTAAAGACAAGTTTTCACCATGTTGGCCAGGCTGGGCTCAAACTCCTGACTTCAAGTGATCCGCTTGCCTTGGGGTCCCAAAGTGGTGAAATTATAGGTGTGAGTCACCACACTTCACCTCTTCGTACAGTTTTTTTCAAAAAAAATCTTGTTCTTGCAATGATTTTATTATATAACCATTTGATGTCACAAGAACATAGAGCTATTTTATTTTATTTATTTATTTATTTAAATATATTTTATTGCACTTTAGGTTCTGGGCTACAAGTGCAGAACATGCAGGATTGTTGCACAGGTACATACATGGCAATGCGGTTTACTGCCTCCATCCCTGTCACCTATGTCTGGCATTTCTCCCCATGTTATCCCTCCCCAACTCCCTACCCCACACTGTCCCTCCCCTAGTCCCCCGCAACAGACCCCAGTGTGTGATACTTGCCTCCTTGTGTCCCTGTGTTCTCATTGTTCAACACCTGCCTGAGTGAGAAAATGCAGTGTTTGATTTTCTGTTCTTGTATCAGTTTGCTGAGAATGATGGTTTCCAGATTCATCCATGTCCCTACAAAGGGCACGAACTCATTGTTTTTTATGGCTGCATAGTATTCCATGGTGTATATGTGCCACATTTTCCTTGTCCAGTCTATCCTCAATGGATATTTGGGTTGGTTCTAGGTCTTTGCTATTGTAAACAGTGCCACAATGAACATATGTGTGCATGTGTCTTTATAATAGAATGATTTATAATTTTTTGGATATGTACCCAGTAATGGAATTGCTGGGTCAAATGGAATTTCTATTTCTAGGTCCTTGAGGAATCGACACACTGTCTTCCACAATGGTTGAACTAATTTACACTCCCAACAGTGTAAAAGTATTCCTATTTCTCCACATCCTCTCCAGCATCTGTTGTCTCCAGTTTTTTTAATGATTGCCATTCTAACTGGCATGAGATGATATCTCAATGTGGTTTTGATTTGCATTTCTCTAATGACCAGTGATGATGAGCATTCTTTCATATGTTTGTTGGCCTCATATATGTCTTCTTTTGAAAAGTGTCTGTTCCCTTCACCCACTTTTGAATGGATTTGTTTTTTTCTTGTAAAACTGTTTTAGTTCTTTGTAGATTCTGAATATTAGCCCTTTGTCAGATGGGTAGATTGCAAAATTTTTCTCCCATTCTGTTGGTTGCTGGTTCACTCTAATGATTGTCTCTTTTGCTGTGCAGAAGCTCTGGAGTTTAATTAGATCCCATTTGTCTATTTTGGCTTTTGTTGCTAATGCTTTTGGTGTTTTAGTCATGAAGTCTTTGCCTATGCCTATGTCCTGAATGGTTTTGCCTAGGTTTTCTTCTAGGGTTTTTATGGTATTAGGTCTTATGTTTAAGTCTTTAATCCATCTGGAGTTAATTTTAGTGTAAGGTGTCAGGAAGGGGCCCAGTTTCTGCTTTCTGCACGTGGTTAGCCAGTTTTCCCAACCCCATTTATTAAACAGGGAATCCTTTCCCCATTGGTTGTTTATGTCAGGTTTGTTAAAGATCAGATGGTGGTAGATGTGTGGTGTTGCCTCTGAGGCCTCTGTTCTGCTCCATTGATTTATATCTCTATTTTGGTACCAGTACCATGCTGTTTTGATTACTGTAGCCTTGTAGTATAGTTTGAAGTCAGGTAGTGTGATGCCTCCAGCTTTGTTCTTTTTGCTTAGAATTGTCTTGGTTATGTGGGTTCTCTTTTGGTTCCATATGAAGTTTAAGGTGGTTTTTTCCAGTTCTGTGAAGAGGGTCATAGGTAGCTTGATGGGGATAGCGTTGGATCTATAAATTACTTTATAGATTCATATGGCCATTTTCACAATGTTGATTCTTCCTAACCATAAGCATGGCATGTTTTTTCATTTGTTTGTGTCCTCTTTTATTTCCTTGAGCAGTGGTTTGTAATTCTCCTTGAAGAGGTCCTTTATATCCTTTGTTAGTTGTATTCCTAGGTATTTTATTCTCTTTGTGGCAATTGTGAATGGCAGTTCGTTCTTGATTTGGCTCTCTTTAAGTCTGTTATTGGTGTATAGGAATGCTTGTTATTTCTGCACATTGATTTTTTATCCTGAGACTTTGCTGAAGTTGCTTATCAGTTTCAGAAGATTTTGGGCTGAGACGATGGGGTCTTCTAAATATATAATCATGTCCTCTGCAAATAGAGACAATTTGACTTCCTCCTTTCCTAATTGAATACCCTTTATTTTTTTTTCTTGTCTGATTGCTCTGGCTAGAACTTCCAATACTATATCAAATAGGAGTGGTGAGAGAGAGCATCCTTGTCTTGTGGCAGATTTCAAAGGGAATGCTTCCAGTTTTTGCCCATTCAGTATGATATTGGCTGTGGGTTTGTCGTAAATAGCTTTTATTATTTTCAGATATGTTCCATCGATACCTAGTTTATTGAGAGTTTTTAGCATAAAGCGCTGTTGAATTTTGTTGAAGGCCTTTTCTGCATCTATTGAGATAATCATGTGGTTTTTGTCTTTGGTTCTGTTTATATAGTGAATTACGTTTACAGACTTGTGTATGTTGAACCAGCCTTGCATCTCTGGGATGAAGCCTACTTGATCATGATGGATAAGCTTTTTGATGTGCTATTGCAGTCAGTTTGCCAGTAATTTATTGAAGATGTTTGCATCTATGTTCATCATGGATATTGGTCTGAAGTTTTCTTTTCTTGTTGAGTCTCTGCTGGTTTTGGTATCAGGATGATGTTGATCTCATAAAAGGATTTGGGAAGGATTCCCTCTTTTTGGATTGTTTGGAATAGTTTCAGAAGGAGTGGTACCAGCTTCTCTTTGTATATCTGGTAGAATTCAGCTGTGAACCCATCTGGATCTGGGCTTTTTTGGTTGGTAGGCTATTATTTGCTGCCTCAACTTCAGCCCTTGTTATTGGTCTAGTCAGGGTTTCGACTTCTTCCTGGTTTAGGCTTGGGAGGGTGCATGTGTCCAGGAATTTATCCATTTCTTCCAGGTTTACAGGTTTATGTGCATAGAGTTGTTTCTAGTAATCTCTGATGGTAGTTTGTATTTTTGTGGACTCTGTGGTGATATCCCCTTTATAATTTTTTATTGCAGCTATTTGATTCTTCTCTCCTTTCTTTTTATTAATCTGGTTAGTGGTCTGTCTAGTTTGTTGATCTTTTCAAAAAACTAGCTCCTGAATTTATTAATTTTTTGAAATGTTTTTTTGTGTCTCTCTTTCAGTTCTTCTCTGATCTTAGTTATTTCTTGTCTTCTGCTAGCTTTTGAGTTCTTTTGATCTTTCTCCCCTAGCTCTTTTTATTTTGATGATAGGGTGTTGATTTTAGATCTTTCCTCACTTCTCATGTGGGTATTTGTTGCTATAAACTTTCCTCTAGACACTGCTTTAAATGTGTCCCAGAGATTCTGATACATTGTGTCTTTGTTCTCATTGGTTTTGAAGAACATCTTTATTTCTGCCTTCATTTCATCGTTTATCCAGTCAACATTCAAGAGCCAGTTGTTCAGTTCCCAAGAAGTTGTGCGGTTCTGAGTTAGTTTCTTAACCCTGAGTTCTAATTTGATTGCACTGTGGTCTGAAAGACTGTGTTATGATTTCCATTCTTTTGCATTTGCTGAGGAGTGACTTACTTCCAACTATGTGGTCAATTTTAGAGTAGGTGTGATGTGGTGCTCAGAAGAATGTATATTTTGTGGACTTGGGGTGGAGAGTTCTGTAAATGTCTATTAGGTTTGCTTGGTCCAGATCCGAGTTCAAGTCCTGGATATCCTTGTTAATTTTCTGTTTCGTTGATCTAATATTGACCGTGGAGTGTTAAAGTTTCCCACTATTACTGTGTGGGAGTCTAAGTATCTTTGTAGGTCGTTAAGAACTTGCTTTATGTATCTGGGTGCTCTTGTATTGGGTGTGTATATATTTAGGATTGTTAGCTCTTCTTGTTGCATTGATCCCTTTACCATTATGTAATGCCCTTCTTTGTCTCTTTTGATCTTTGTTGGTTTAAAGTCTATTTTATCAGAGACTAGGCTTGCAACTCCTGCTTTTTTTTCACTCTCCATTTGCTTGGTAAATCTTCCTCCATCCCTTTATTTTGAGCCTGTGTGCGTCCTTGCATGAGATGGGTTTCCTGGATACAGCACACTGATGGTTTTTGACTTTTTATGCAATTTGCCAGTCTGTGTCTTTTGATTGGGGCATTTAGCCCATTTATATTTAAGGTTAATATTGTTATGTGTGAATCTGATCCTGCCATTTTGATGCTAGTTGGTTCTTTTGCCGATTAGTTGACACAGTTTCTTCATTGTGTTGATACTGTTTACCATTTGGTACATTTTTGGAGTGGCTGGTACAGGTTGTTCCTTTCTATGTTTAGTGCTCCTTTCAGGAGCTCTTGTAAAGCAGGCCTGTTGGTGATGAAATCACTGAGCAATTGCTTGTTCATAAAGGATTTTATTTCTCCTTTGCTTATGAAGCTTAGTTTGGCCGGATATGAAATTCTAGGTTGAAAGTTCTTTTCTTTAAGGACGTTGAATATTGGCCCCCACTCTCTTCTGGCTTATAGGGTTTCTGCCAAGAGATCCACTGTGAGTCTGATGTGTTTCCCTTTGTGGGTAACCCGACCTTTCTGGCTGCCCTTAGCATTTTTTCCTTCATTTCAATCCTGGTGAACCTGATGATTATGTGCCTTTGGATTGCTCTTCTTGAGGAATATCTTTGTGGTGTTATCTGTATTTCCTGGACTTGAATATTGGCCTGCCTTGCTAGTTGGGGAAGTTCTCCTGGATAATACGGATAATATCCTGAAGAGTGTTTTCCAGCTCGGATTCATTCTTTCCATCACACTCAGGTACACCTATCAAACATAGATTAGGTCTTTTCATATAATTCCATATTTCTTGAAGGCTTTGTTCATTTCTTGTTACAATTTTTTTCTCTAATCTTGCCTTTTTGTTTTGTTTCATTGAGTTGATCTTCAATCTCTGATATCCTTTCTTCTGCTTGGTTGAGTTGGCTATTGAAACTTGTGTATGCTTTGCGAAGTTCTCGTGTTGTGTTTTTCAGCTCCATCAATTCATTTATATTCTTCACTAAGCTGTTAATTCTCGTTAGCATTTTGTCAAACCTTTTTTGAAGGTTCTTAGTTTCTTTGCATTAGGTTAGAACATGTTCTTTTAGTTTAGAGAAGTTGTTATTATCCACCTTCTGAAGCCTGTGTCAATTCATCAGACTCATTCTCCATCCAGCCTTGTTCCCTTGCTGGTGAGGAGTTACAATCCCTTGGAGGAGGAGAGGCATTCTGGTTTTGGGTGTTTTCCTTTTTTTTTGCGTTGGTTTCTTCCCATCTTTCTGGGTTTATCTACCTGTGGTCTTTGTAGTTGGTGACTTTTGGATGGGGTCTCTGAGTGGACCTCCAGTTTGTTGATGATGAAGTTATTTCTTTTGTTTTTTTAGTTTTCCTTCTAACAGTCAGGCCCCTCTGCTGTAGGACTGCTGGAGGTCCACTCCAGCTAGGGATCACCTGTGGTGGCTGCAGAACAGTAAGGGTTGCTGCCAGTTTCTTCTTCTATCTTTGTCCCAGAAGGATACCTGCCAGATGTCAACCTGAGATCTCCTTTATGAGGTGTCTCTTTGGATATACAGGGGTCGGGGAGCACTTGAGGAGACAGTTTGTCACTTATAGGAGCTCAAGTGCTGAGCTGTGAGCTCCGTTGTTCCATTCAGAGCTTCTGGGCAGGTATGTTTAAGTCTGCTGCAGCAGAACTCATACCACCTTTTTTTTTCCCTCCGTGCTCTGTCCTGGGAAGGTGGGGCTTTATTTATAAGTTCCTGACATGCTGCTGCCTTTTTTCAGAGATGCCCTGCCCAGCAAGGAGGTAGCTTAGTCACAGTCTGCCAGCTTAGGCATTGCTGAGCTGTCGTGGGCTCTGCCCAACTGCTGTGTGAACTTCCTTGCAGTTTTGTTTATAGTTAGAACTGCCTCGGTAATGACGGTCTGCCTCAATAATGGCAGACTGTCTCTGTAATGATGGACTGCATCAGTAATGGTGGATTGCCTTGGTAATGTTGGACTGCCTCAGTAATGGTGGACTGCCTCAGTAGTGGTGGACTGCCTTGGTAATGGCAGATGCCCTTTCCCCCACAGAGCTGTACCATCCTGGGTCCAGTTATGCTTGCTGTGAAACTCTCAATCCAGAGTGTTTCAGATTGCTGGTCTTTGTGGCTGGGGGGACCTGTAGAGCCAGATCACCTGGCTCCCTATTTCAGCCCCCTTTTTTTAGTTGAATGGGCAACTCTGTCTCCCAGGTGTTCCAGGCACCTGTTGAAATGGCCACACAGGTTATTGTGAGTTTTTGTGCAGAGACACGCTGTGCTGGCTGAAACAGCCATGGTGGACACTTGTGGTGCTTTTCTGCCAGGGAATCTCCTGGTCTGTTGGCAGTAAAAACTCGTTTGGAAATGCAGTGATCACTCACCCTCTGCATTCTCGCTGGGAACTGCACTCCAGAGCTGTTCCTATTTGGCCATCTTGGATCTGTTCAAGTTATTTTCTTATGGACACACTGCTCCTGTCCTACTTTCATTAACATTCTAGAGCAATCATTCTCAACCTTTAATGTCCATAAAAATCACCTGGGGGGTTTGTTCCAATACATACTGCTAGGCCCCATTCCCGGATTTCTGACTTAGTAGATGCGGGGAAGGGTCTGAGAATTTGCATTTCTTACAAATTCCCAGTGATGCTGATGTCATTGGTTTGGGAACTAGACTTTGAACCAATGCTTGTTAGGATTATCTGGAGAACTTTTAAAACATACATATTTATGCTAGGTTCCTATCTCCCAGAGAAATGAATCTAATGGGTGTTAGGTGTGGCACTGCTCTTTAAAAATAATTCCCTAGTGATTCAAATAAACAACCAGGATTGGGAACCACTGACCTAGAGGTTGATGAAAATTATATATATATTTTTTTCCTGAGACAAAGTCTTGCTCTGTTGCACAGGCTGGAGTGCAGTGGCCTGATCTCGGCTCACTGCAACATCTGCCTTCCAGGTTCAGTGATTCTCTTGCCTCAGCTTCCCACGTAGCTGGGATTACAGGTGTGCGCCACTACACCCAGCTAATTTTTTTGTATTTTTGGTAGAGACGGGGTTTCACCATGTAGGCCAGGCTGGTCTCAAACTCCTGACCTCATGATTCTCCCACCTCGGCCTCCCAGAGTGCTGGGATTACAGGAATGAGCCACTGCACCCAGCCAAAATTTAGATTTTAAAAAGCCAGCAATGCTTGCCTCCCTACCCTTTGCAACTCTTTCCTTCCACAAACATTTGCTAAATATTAGTAATGGTAACAGTATCCTGCAGAGATTATGCACATAAAAGAGTTGCCTATGATAAGGTTGTTGTCCTCTAGTAGTTACTATAGCATATGGTACATATAGCTGTATACATAAACATCTACAATATAAGAAAATATAAAACCCCTAGAGGCCATGTGGATTTGAACCAAACATGTGAACCAAACGAAGTATTACAGAAGAGTATGGGGGTAGGGGAGATAACATCTAGATAAAAGAGGAGGCATTATGAATGGCAGCAGCAGGGGAAGTGTTTTCTACATAATAAAATTGTTGGCAAGAAACCCTTTTGGTTAGGGGAATAGTGCGTGAAAAATCTTGGAAGGTAATTTGGGGCAAATTTTGAACAGCTGTATATGCCAGAAGACAATAATGGTAGTATTGAATGTTTTCATCAGAGCTATCAGCATGGCAGGAATTTACAGGGTGAACTGGAAAGTGAAAAACAAATAGGAGCCTTGTCTAGATATCAGAGACAGTCCCCTGACTATGGGAGTAATTTGAAATTAGAGTTTTTTAATTTAAAAATATAAAAAGAGTTTTATTTAGTTGAAGTAATCAGATGAAAAAGTATTTGCAAATATTCATTTTAAATTTCTCTGTAAGTTACTGGGGGAGGTGTACCCTTAGGCAGAACTTGGATAGAAGAACTCATGACTGATCCTAGATATAGATTTGCTCTGTCTGACCTCTTACAACCCCCTTTTAGGTGCCTAGTATCTCCATTCTGACCTGTCAAAACTTGCTCGTAAAAAAGAATGTGACATCAGTCATTTATTCTTTGGCTGAGAGTATTTGAGTTTTCTCTTACATGTTGATATAAAACAAGATTTATTTCCTACCCTCCCATCACTGCCCCCTGCCTCACACACACATATACAAATCATACAGAACAAACTTCGATCTATGTTTAAGGCCAAGCCAGTCTGTGGGAGTTGCCCAAAAATAAACACATGAGAAAAGAATTAGACCTACTGCTATGATCAAAAACATCTTTCCCTGGAGGAAAAGTGTCTGCTAAAGTGAAACTAAAAAGAAGAGCCACATAATTCACCATGTAAATATAACTCAAAGAGTAAGCCCGAGGGGCTCAATGTCTTGATCCTAAAGTATTTAATTCTCTGTTAAGGGATAACAAAGATTTTATTTTAATTTTTTGCATGATGTTGCATGGGGGGCTTTCTCCTAAAAAAGTACCAAAAAAAAAAAAAAAAACCTCCTTTGAAGATATACCAAGGAATTATCTTAGCAAGAAAACACCTGACAACACTATAATTCCATATGTTCTGGTAACATCAAGAGAGGGCTCAAAAAGGAACCTGTGCCTCAGACTTGAGAGTCCTATTGGGTTGAGAGGAGGTAAAGATTGATAGTGACAACTATTAGACTCAGAATGAATGGTCATATGCATCAAACTCTTTACATTAAAGAGAGTTAATTTATTATCTTACTGACTGTAAAAATTAGTGATCATATTTCTCTTTTACAAACAAGTAAAATTATTAGAAAGATGATTTCTTTCACAATGGTTATGAAAGTGAAAAGATGTTACTTATCTTTCCCTTTTTCTAGCGAAATAATCATCCTTTAGTTTGCACCATTTTAGGGCTACTTTTGAGTATGCTATTAATCTCTTTTTATTTAATGTGTTTTATTCATAATTGGAGACTCCACATCACTCACTCTCCTTCAAGAACATCTATACTGAGACATCATTGGACATGAAAATTACAGTAAGGTTACCCAGAAACAGCAGTTACTATTATTGTAACCTGAGGGAGAGCAGCATCCAAGAAATCTTACTAAAGGTTTATGTCAAACAAATAATAGAAGCAATCTCTGAGGGACCAAATCACTGATCGATGAAGTATTTAGCCAATTTAGGCAGTAAGAAGTTGTTTAATTATACCAAAACAGTATTGCAGACTAAATCAGGCTAGTCTCTATTTTGATGAGATAATCTATACTTGCCAATAGAGTTCATGATTTATTGTTATAATCTGATAAACATCATAGTTGAACAAATATGATTCTCCTGGTGGACTGTGAAATTTATCTACTACTTCAGTGGTTTACCCACATCAATTACTATGAAGTTATTGGATTGAGGTTGCAAGCAAAGTCAGATTTTGTTCTGCACTGATGATCTGCATTCTAATAGTATAGTAGGAAACCCAAAAATATTTTCAAAATGATTTGTGCTAGAAATCACTACCTAAATATAGTTTTAGAGATGAATACAGAGATATAGACTGAAACATAACTTTTAATATGTTCTGTGTAAGCTGAGTGGTAGGGATAGCTAGGGTCTGTCAGTGTATAAAGTTTCCTATGTTCCTCCCACCCCCAAAGTCTCCAGTTGTGGGTATGGGAGATCATTTTCTTCTTGAGTTGAGATTTTAAGGTTGTTGAGGGCAGAAACCATATATTATATTTCTTTTCTCTTCTACCATGATTCCTTGGTTGAGATGGTCAAGGTTAAGAATAAATTAAAAAGCCAGGCTAGAGTATTTGTGCCATGTCAGATTGAAGTCTACCAAGAGAGGGACTAGAAGCTAGGAGCTGAGCTTTGCACACATAACCCCATCTGGGAATGGTGGGGATAATACAAAATTTAGCAGCCATTGCTATTGCTCTTCTCTAATCTATGAATACAGATAAACTCAGCAAGCCCCTGGCTTGAGTGCTTGATGGGAGTACTCTGCTCTTATATTCAAAGATTTATAGCATTAAAGCATTCTGAAAGTTTTACATAATTGGAAGTCATTATTTAGCTCCCTTTCTTTTGCCTTTAGTAACAAAACCACCTCAGATAGATTGGGGTCCAACTATACTTCTTTTAAAGACAATCCTTGCAAATCTGTTTTCATGTATCTTATCTCTAACATTTAGAAGTTATTTCTGTTCTTTTATTCCACCTGTAGTAGCCGGTCTTTAAAATGGTCCCCAATGATTTCTGCCTCTTGAAATTCACATCCTTCTGTTGTCCCCTCCCGCAACCTACTAAGGTTGATCCGTAATGACCAACAGGATAAGACAGAAATGATGGTATGTCACTCTAATGACTAGATTACAAATGACTGAAGCTTCTATTATGGACCCTCTCTCATTTACTTGCTTTCTTAATTATCTTTTCTCTCCCACTTCTCTCTGTCTGATCACTTACCCTGTGGGAAACCAGCTGCCATTTCATAAGGACACTCAGCCTATGAAAAACCCTTGTAGTAAATAATCGAGGCTAGCTAACAACCTTTGTGACTGAACTTGGAAGTGGATTCTCCAGCCCCAGTTAATCCTTGAGATGACTATAGCCCTGGATACCAGCTTGACTGCAACTTTTTGAGAGACTGTGAGCCAGAACCACCCTCCAAAATTGTTCCTTGATTCTTGATTCTTAGAAATGATGCAAGATAATAAATGTTTGTTGTTTTAAGCTGCTAAGTTTTGGGGTGACTTATTACCCAGCAATAGTTAACCAATATAACTGTATTGAAATGTGACATACTGGCTTTATGGTTAAGTTGAAGAAATTACATCTGTTGCTCTTTTCTGCAGGTGGCAGTTAATTGCTCACCAGTGCTTTTCAAAGCACTTTGACACTTTGCTTTTTGCAAAACTACTGAAGACAGTAATTGACCTGATGATATCCTGATTCTGTGAAAGAGTTCATTCAACTCATAGAGGATAAACACATTACTCTAAGATATCTATTTACTTACATTGGTTTACCATTGGCCTGCCTTGCAATTATCAGAACTGCTAGGTGGTTAAATAGCATAATGTGTTTTGTAGCTGTTTTTTTCATCTCTCACTTCCACAAATGTGGGGTAGTATTACTATCAGTGAATAGTGGGAAAAATCATGACATTAAAGACTAGCTGAGGCCACTAGGATGGCTGATCAATTTACATTTATGGAATGGCATGGTTAGCATATTTGTATTTGAGTGATGGCACAGGTGATGCACGCTAAAATTTTTGCTCCTTCTTTAGACTTTACTATCCTAATTTTTTTTTTTTTTACAATATTCACTGATTGTTTTTGAAATAGTAATTAAAAAGACAGGCTAAGTTAAAAACTTTATTTTATTTTTATTTTTGAGACGGGGTCTTGCTCTGTCACCCAGGCTAGAGTATAGTGGCACTATCTTGGCACACTGCAACCTTCACCTCCCAGGTTCAAACAATTCTCCTGCCTCAGCCTCTCAAGTAGCTGTAATTACAGATGCATGCCACTGTGCATGGCTAATTTTTAGTAGTTTTAGTAGAGACAGGGTTTCACCATGTTGGCCAGGCTGCTCTTGAACTCTTGACCTCAAGTGATCTGCCTGCCCTCAGCCTCCCAAAGTGCTGAGATTACAGAGTGAGCCACTGCGCCCAGCCTAAGTTAAACATTTAATATAACTTTACACTTTTTATTAGGGAAAACTTGAAAATACACCTAAGTAGAGCATACATGAACCCCCATGTATCCATCACCCAGCTTTAACATAGCCATTCTTGTTTTATTTATTCTCTAATCCACTTGCTGTGTACCTTGCTAACTACTTGCATTGGATTATTTGGAGGCAAATCCAAAACATCATATTTTTCCGTAAGATAAGGTAACTAATATTCTTAGTACGAAGCTGGGAAGCAGGAGCTCACCTGTTGTTTTCACTGATGGGTTCTATGGAAAATGTGAGTTCCCAGAAATATGTTTGTATTTCAGGCACCTTACATGATTGGTCAACAACCTATATTATTTCTTCAAAGGTAAAACTGAATTTTAACAGAGTTTTATGGTGATATTATGAATTCACATTCTGAATTCTGGGTTTGAAGGTAAATATGACTTTTTTTTCCTGAAATTTTAAGATCCACCAAGGAGGTGGAAGTTCCACAGGTTGGTTATAATAAATAAACTCCTTCAATGATGAGTGGTCTTTTGAAGACCATGGTTAGATCTTAGGATTGTGCTTCCCATGACTACAAATGTACTTGTAGCTTAGGTGCAAAAAGCTAGGTCAGTGGTTAGCTAACTACTGAGGACTAATTTTCCTGACACTGGTGTTTTATAAGTGTCAGCCAGAACTAGCATCTTCCCTTCCTTTTTACAAAATCCTTGACTGCTGTGGGGCCTACATCTCTTCATGATTATTATTGCATCTGGTGTCATGTTTTTCCAGCTGGTGCTGCTTCCCTGTAGGAGGCTTTTTGATGTTCACTCCTCCAGCAGCCTCCTGCCCCTCTTAGGGAGCTCATCCTATGACCCAGATCTACGCAGGCAACCTTTCTAACCTGAGCTGTGATTACATGGATAGGTTTAGAAGCTGTTTACGGATCATGTATATGGCTCAGCATTAAAAATGAGTATTAGAATTGATTAATTAAAATTTCAGTTATGTGAATTTTGACTTTTCTTCCCCTCAAATATCACATACAAACAAAGCAGTATATTACTTTTGATCTAGTAGCATTGGCATTTAAAAATATATATATCAAATTGGCTTTTTTTGGGTATTTTAATTTTTTTATTATACTTTAAGTTCTGGGGTACATGTGCAGAATGTGCAGGTTTGTTACATAGTTATACATGTGCCATGGTGATTTGCTGCATCCATTACCCCATCATCTACATTAGGTATTTCTCCTAATGCTATCCCTCCCCTAGTCCCATACCCCTCAATAGACCCCAGTATGTGATGTTCCCCTCCCTGTGTCCATGTGTTCTCATTGTTCAGCACACACTTATGAGTGAGAGCATGTAGTATTTGGTTTTCTGTTCTTGTGTTACTTTGCTGAGAATGATGGTTTCCAGCTTCATCCATGTCCCTGCAAAGGACACTAACTCATCTTTTTTAATGGCTGCATAGTATTCCATGGTGTATATGTGCCACATTTTTGTTATCCAGTTTATCATTGATGGGCATTTGGGTTGGTTACAAGTCTTTGCTATTGTGAATAGTGCTGCAATAAACATATGTGTGCAGCTTTGGCATTTTTTTTTTTTTAGGAAAAAAGAAATGAAGGTGCTGACAGTCCCTGATATTTGAATACCTTCAAAACAGAAATACAAAATTAATATCTAACACTTTCAAACATGATTATTTTGCATAAACACTTAAAACAAGCTGGATCAAGGACATATTTTGAGGACAATAAGCAGAAGGTCTGACAATGTCCTGAAAGAGTGTATTTTATAAAAAGGATCCCCTTTAGCAGAATTTGTTGACCCCTAGTGACCATCCCCATGTTCATGCCTTGCAGTCTGGCTATGAGTGGTTCTATGCAGGGCTCTATTTTGAGGTGTGTCCCCTGCTTTGGCTTCTCCTAGGAGGACCTTCTGAAATTAGCCTCAGCTGTCTTCCCATGACTTTGTCTCTTGGCTCATAGAATGACTTTATTGCTCATTTTACTGACCCTCATTTTTCTCCTCTCATCTCAGCCAAGGATTTTGTAAAAAGGAAGGGAAGATGCTAGTTCTGGGTGACACTTATAAAACATCAGTGTCAGGAAAATCAGTCCCCAGTAGTTAGTTACCCACTGACCTACCTTTCTGCACCTACACTACAAGTACATTTGCAGTCATGAGAAGCACAATCCTAAGTTCTAACCATGGTCTTCAAAGACCACTCATCATTGAGGGATTTTGTTTATTATAAACTTTAGTCCTGCATCATACTGACCCAGGTTGAAAAAAAAAAAACAGGAAAAAAGGTGAGCCTAAAAGTAAGGAAAAACAAGAAAGTGAGGATTAAAAAAAAAATGAAAATAATTAAGAGCATGAAGAAGCTACCATATATCTTTGCTTAAAACTCTAGTCATCAAATATATCAAGGTTAAAAAAATAGATTTCAAAAACAGATATTGCTTCTTTCAGTAGCAGATTTAGGGATGCAGTGGGAACACTGCATGGGTGATTAACAGGTCATTTTAAACATTTGATTCAAAGTAGCTTTCATGCTTTTTCAGGCTTCAAGATTATTATTGCTTGTGGTGGGAGGTGGTGCCATGGTTCAGTTAGACTAGAGAGAAAACCTATTTGGCTGTAAAAAAAACAAGGATGGGATGACTGTTAGAGGTATGTGTACTCCTAGTACACTCACAGTAGCTTTCTTACAGCATAATACAAGCAGTAGGGAGCAAAGTCAGCCTCCCCTTTCAGAAAAGAAAGTAATGGGAAATGGTGAAGAGAAGGAGAGCTGAGGGCCACTTGGGAGGATTAAGCAGGCAGAATACTCTCTCTGTAAATTCTCCTGAATAGAGAATAGGGAGTCCTAAGAAAGCCTATAGTCCTGAAGTATTCAAAGGCACAGTTAGTCAGAGATGATTATGGACCCCTGAAGACCACTGACTTGCCACATCCTCAAACTCAGCTTATTCTGGGGCTTTGGGGAAGTCTTAGTGCATGCAGAAACTTGGTTCATCTCTTTGCCCCAGAAGAATACTTTTAGTCAATGGGAAAAAAATTCCTGTCATATCTGAATTAAGATAGAAAAGACCTGCCTTTGAGAATATCACTTGCCTTTGGGTGCTTGGTAGTTATTGTCTACAAAGGATAAAGGTGATCAGATGAAGAGAACTAAGAAACTTGGAAATATGAAAAGGCCAAGTACCAGGATTCATGAATAAACAATTTCCAAGCTATGCTCTCCATAGCATTAAAAAAATCATGTTGGGAACAACTCACGCGGAACATCTTTTAACTATTTACCACTGATCTAAATGCAATGATAAAAATAACTTTGTACGCCTAAAATGGAAGTGAATCAGATCTTACAAAGTAACTTAAATCATGCTATATCACAAAAGTCACACTAAATTCAGCTATCCTGTTTATAGGAATTATATTTTTGTTCATGTCTGGATTGGATTTGGAAATTTGATTTTGAAGTGTAGGAATGACTTTCAATATGTGATTGCTTATGACTTTGAAAATGTGATTATATGAAATTGAAATATATACATATTTCATACATATCAATATATGAAATTATTCCTTAAATATTTTTTGCAACTTTGTTTTATTAGTAGTGGTAATACATATTACTCTGGCATCTGGTTGTCTAGAGCTTCCTCAGTGCATGTTTTAGCAGATGGTTTTAGAAATATTTTAGAGCTGCAGTTCTCAAGATGTTATCTGGAAACCCCTGTGGGTGCTTGAGACCCTTTCAGTGGGTCAGCAAGGTCAAAACTATTTTCATAATAAGACTAAAATGTTATTTGTCTTTTTTACTCCCATTCTTTCATGAGTGTAGAGTGGAGTTTTCCAGAGGTTACACAGCATGTGATATCTCAAAAGATGAAATTCAGAAGCAGATATGAGAACCCAGCTGTCTTCTCCTAAGTCAGAAGCCAGGCATCAAAGATATTTATGAAAATGTAAAGGAATATCATTCTTCTCATTTTTTTTCTGGAGAATATGGTTATTTTTAATAAAATATGTTATAATATGGATTATTTTATCATTATTTCTAAGTAAATTGATAAATCAAGATTTTAAATATTTTTCAATTTTAATTTCTAACATGTATAGATAGTTGAATAGATATAAACAGAAGCTCTTTGTAGGGGTGGTGGTTTCAATTTTTCTTTTTTATAAAAGGGTCTTGCCCTATTTCCCAGGCTGGGATGCAGTGGTGTGATCATAGCTTACTGCAGCCTCTACCTCTTACCTCACTACCTCAGCCTCTTTAGTAGGAACCCCTTTTAGCTGGGACCACAGGCAGGCTCTACCATGGCTGGCTAATTTCTTAATTTGTTGTAGAGATGGAGGTCTCCCTATGTGGCCTAGGCTGATCTCAAACTCCTAGGTTCAAGTGATCCTCCCACTTCAGCCTCCCAAAGTGTTGGGCTTATAGGTGGGAGCCCCTGCACCTAGCTGAGTCTCAATTTTTTATATTATAAAGGGATCCTAGACACTAAAAAGTTTAATAATAGCTGCTTTAGAGGTGTTTTCTTATTGTTGTTGTTTTGTTTTGTTTTTGAGACTCTGTCACCCAGGCTTGAGTCAATGGTGTGATAATGGCTTAGTGCAGTCTGGACCTCCCAGGACTAAGCAATCTTCCTGCCTCAAACCTCCCTTACCCCCAGTAGCTGGGACTACAGGCATGCACTGTTACCCCTGGCTAACTTTCTGTATTTTCTGTAGAGGTGGGGTTTCATCATGTTGCCCAGGCTGGTCTTGAATTCCTGAGGTCAAGCCATCGGTGCAGCTCGGCCTCCCAAAGTGCTGGGATTACAGGTGTTAGCCACTGCACCCCACCTGCTTTAGAGTATTAGTTGGTAAATATCAAATCTTGATTACATATATTCCAATGAAAATAATTATTTTAAAGTGACTTTTGACTAGGGTTCCTAAAATACTTGTACATCTATCATTTTACAATAAATCTGAGATGTAGGCAAGCCAGAAATCATTCCTATTTAAAATATGAAAAATAATCAAGAAATCAAGAATTTTAGATTGCATACTAAGTTGGCAGAAGATAAGTTATACATAAAGTACTTTCAACTCTGTCCCAATTATTTGGTTAATTTTAAAAGTCACTTTCCTTTTGCCCTGTATACTTTAATGTAATTGTGACATCCTGAAGCACAATGAATGGCATTGTGACACAATATGGAACCACCTGTACCCACTTTTACATTGATCATCTTCACCTTCTGAGCTTACTCACTGCCCTTTGCTGTAACAGATAGCTAACCATAGTTCAATGCTTTCCTGTCATTAAAACACTGTAATCTTCTTTTTGTAGTTCTTTAGGTCTTCATCCTTTCTCAACATAACTTTTTACAATGGCCAACAGGTTCTCAGGTATACCCAACAGGTTGACTTCCACTTGGGAGAGAATTTCAAAGTAGTGATCTCTCCAGGCTTGTCATGCTAATTCCCTACTCAAGAGCTTATAAAAGTCCCAACCAGCAAAATTTTTACTCTTCTGCTAAGTTTTTAATGCTCCTACGGTTGGTCTCACCTCACCTATTTAAGTTATTTCTCTTCCCTCTACCAAGAATTAATCTTTTCTAGGAAGACTGACTGCCTTCCTTATACCAGTCTCACTTCTCTTTTCATAACAGCACTTAGAACTTATTATATTTTTGCTCATTAATCCTTTAATGCTACTGAGAACCAAGCCCAGAGATCAAGACAACATATCGGGCCATGGTAGTGCCAATATTCAAACCTAGGTCTGTGTAGCACTGAAGCCAGTGCTCTTAGCCATTATATCAACTATATTAGTAATTCAATTACATTAAAATGGGCTAAATGACCTGCAACTGTATGCTTAGATTGCTTAAAAGAAAACATCTAAATGCTGTTTACAAGAGACACATCTAAAATATAAGGATACAAAAAGATGAAAAGTTACAGAATGGAATCATATACATACAAAGCTGTTGTAGATAAACTTTAAAACAAAAACAATTATTAGAAACAAAGAGGGATACTTGATAATTATAAGAGGTTCAATTTGCCAGAGAAATGTAATAATTTTGATATATCTAATACATAACTTCAAAACAGAGAAAATAAAAATTAGCAGACCTACAAGGAAAATGATAAATCCATAATAGTATAATATTTCAACATACTATCAACAGCTGATAGAATAAGTAGACAAAATACCTAGGATTTAAAAGATTTGAACAATACGATCAGCAAATTTGAACAGGCATTATATGGAATGCTATACTCCCAAACAAGAAAGAATACCTATTCTTTTTAAATACAAAAGTGAACTATTTAGAAGTGAATAATAGTGAAAATACTGTTATCAAAACTTGAAGGAATAAAGTGAATTTCTAAGAGAGAAATGTATACTCCATAGGGATATAGTCTCTAAAAAAAGAAAACTGCCAGGACGGTGGCATGTGCTGGTAATTCCAGCTACTCAGGAGGCTTAGGTGGGAGGTTGTCTGAACCCAGGAGTTCCAGGTTATAATGACCTATGATCATGTCACTGTCCTCCAGTGACAGAGTGAGATCCTGTCTCAAAACAAAAAAACAAAACAACAATAACAAAAAAATATATATAAATAGAAAATCCAAATAGCATTATGCTATTTAATTTATGAATTAAAAACCTTCCCATAAAGAAAACTCTAGATTCAGATTATTTCTTTGGTGAATTCTACCAAACATTTAAGGAAGAAATAGTGATCAATCTTATATAAACTCTTCTTGAGACTAGAAAATAAAGGAGTATTTGTTTCCTGAGGTCCACAAAACCTGACATGAATATTAGAGAAAGAAAAATTACAGACCTATCTTACTCATAAAAATATATAAAAATCCCTAAATAACATTTTAATATACTGTTTTCAGTAATATATAAAAAGGCCAATACCTCATGACCATGTTGAGTTTATGCCAACGTTGCAAGGCTTAACAGTAGAAGGTTAATCCATATAATTTCCCTTAGTAACAGAATAAAAGAAAAAAAATCATATGATTATCTCAACAGATACAGAAGCCACCCCTGCCACCCGCCCCCTATCCCCTTTTTTTGAAATGGAGTCTTGCTCTGTCACCCAGGCTGAAGTGCAACAGCACAATCTCGGCTTACTGTAACCTCCACCTCCCAGGCTCAAGTGATTCTCCTGCTCCAGCCTCCTGAGTAACTGGGATTACAGGTGTGTGCCACCAAGCCTGGCTAATTTTTGTATGCTTAGTAGAGACAGGTTTTCACCATATTGGCCAGGCTGGTCTCGAACTCCTGGCCTCAAGTTATCTGCCCGCCTCAGCCTTTCAAAGTGCTAGAATTACAAGCATGAGCCACCATGCCTGGTAAGAAAAAATTATTTGCAAAAATTCAACATCTACTCATGATAAAAATTATTGGCAAACTATGATCAAAAGTAAAATTCTTTAATCTCCTAAAAGGTTTATTAAAAAAGCAAAACATTAGAACACTACTTCAAATAATGGTGAAATGTGGAGAGATTTCCCTTGGAAATCAGGAACATCATGAGGTTGCCATTATCTAAACTTCTATTCAACATTGCACTGGAGGTCCTTGTCATCTGGGTAAGGCAAGAAAAAGCACAAGATATAATGACTGAAATGAAAGAAATCAATTGTCGTTATTCACAAATGATATATTTCTATGTAGAAGATCTAGAAGAATATAAAATAGTTAAGATAGTGTGATACTGATACAAAGTTGGTAGATAAACCAATGGAACAAAATAGAGAGCCCAGCAATAGATCAATGCTTATAGGGACACTTGATCTATGACAAAGGTGGCAATGTCAAACAAGATCTTTTCAACAAGTGGTGGTGTCTCAGCACTGGTTGTCTCAGCCCCACTTGTTGAAAAGATCTTGTTTGACATTGCCACCTTTGTCTTGTATCAAGTGTCCCTATAAGCATTGATCTATTGCTGGGCTCTCTACAAAAGAGAAATGGCCCTCCTAAAAGTGATATTCACTGAGGTTTTAATTTTTGTGGGAATCACAAGAATCTCAATGGACTTGGCTTCATGTGAAGTAACTGTTCCTCTGGTAGCATGAATTCAGGATAACCTGCTTGGATTCTACTTTTGTATGGAGATGTGGTAGGAAACTCCATTAAGGTCACCTTCATACTTATTCCAACCAATAGTATTACACAATTTTTTTCCCACTTATGGATTGACTTCTAACTAGCCTGATTACACCATGTAGATGAGGCACTGGCTTAAATACTTTTGCATCTCATAGCACTTAGTAGTGAATTAGGTACATGATAGGCTTTTAACAAATGCTTTTACCGTCTATGTGTTTTCATTATTGTATACAAATTTAAAATATATATAATCAGTAGTTTTTCTATTGGTATATAATTTTGGTTTATGTTAAGCTTTTTATCACCCAGAAGAAAGCTTTTTGTTACTCTATTGATAGCTGCAAAATTCATAAATTTTGCCTCTGAGAGTTGGCAAGAAGCATATCTATACCTCAATTTGGACAAAGAGGCAGTTAACTACATTTACATTTAAAGTATTGGAGTAGTGTCAGATTGAGCACTTGAGGGAGTCAGGCAAAAATTAATAGATCCTTCTGAGCTTGACTTGATAGCGCTTGAACAATCGCTTAAGATCTGCAGATCCAGCACACAAATCAAATCCTCCTCATTGACTTTTTCTCAGAACCATGAAATAGTTATTTTACATTAGCCAAATAACTCTTAGAATGTCTTAACTTTTTTACAGGGCCTATATTACAAAGGATGTGGTGAATCAGAAAGGAGGTAACTGCATAGGCTTGGAAACCTTATAGAAACCTCTTTTCTTACCATTGCCAAGACTTATCTTTGACTTGGACATTACATAGAAAGAAACGTATTTCTGACGGTTAGATCTGTAAGCTGGCTTGTAAAAGCCTATCTAATCCATAATGTACTGGAAATGGTATTATTTTGACCACACCTAATCATTTAGAGCATTTTTTTTCTGATAAAACACATTTATAGCCCTAGGTCAATATGCAAGGGACAAATACTTCTTGCATATTTTTCTTTTTTTTTTTTTTTTTTTTTTTTTTTTTTTTTTTTAGTTTCCTCCAAGAAAATATTTAGTGCATATTATCAGTGATTATGTTTTACAGAAAATTTAAATACACGCACTTTTCACAAACACAAAATGGGAATCAAGACATCTATCAAATTTAAATGTTAAACCAAGTCCTGGTTTTCAGAACTCAGCAGCCAATCATGGTTCTGTCCCACGGCCACTAGTCCATGATTTCCAAT
>PVKP010028896.1:13000-29706 GCA_004027715.1 Plecturocebus donacophilus | reverse complement strand
CTGGACAGGGAAAATGTGGCACATATACACCATGGAATATTATGCAGCCATCAAAAACGATGAGTTTGTGTCCTTTGTAGGGACATGGATGAACCTGGAAACCATCATTCTCAGCAAACTGACACAAGAACACAAAATCAAACACCGCATGTTCTCACTCATAGGCGGGTGTTGAACAATTAGAACACATGGACACAGGGAGGGGAGCACTATATGCTGGGGTATGTTGGGAGAAAATAGGGGAGGGACAGTGGGGGGGGAGGGACAGTGGGGGGTGGGGAGTTGGGGGGAGATAGCATGGGGAGAAATGCCAGATATAGGTGAAGGGGAGGAAGGCAACAAATTACACTGCCACGTGTGTACCTATGCAACAATATTGCATGTTCTTCACATGTACCCCAAAACCTAAAATGCAATAAAAAATAAAATTAAAAGAATATATATATATATACAATAAATTATAGTTAACCCTATTCACCCTGCAGTGCACAAAACAACAGAACTCATTCCTCCCATGTAGTTGTAATAATTGCCTCTTGATAAGAGAATTTGCTCATGAGTAGCTTCACATTCGCATATGAGAACAACCCCAAAGCAGCTCTTAGCTGAAGTTTAGGAATTAGATCTGGTAGAGTCCAGACTCTGGAGTTTACTAGCTGTATGACCTTATAAGTCGTTTATTTTTTCTTAGTCTTGGTTTCTGGAAAGGGAGCATAAGTGTTACTAGAAAGGGGTCCCTACCCAGACCTCAAGAGATCTCACACAAGAAAGAATTCAGGGTAAGTCCACAGAGTAAAGAGAGAGCAAGTTTATTAGAGAAGAAACAAAATAACAGCTACTCCATAAACAGAGCAGCCCTGGAGGCTACTGGGTGGCTATTTATGGTTATTTCTTGATCATATTTGAAACAAAAGGTGGATTATTCATGAGGGAAAGAGGTGGGCAATTCTCAGAACTGAGGGTTCTTCCCTTTTTTAGACCATACAGGGTAACTTCTAGGTGTTGCCATAGCATTTGTAAACTGTCATGGTGCTAATGGGAGTGTCTTTTTAGCATGCTAATGAATTATAATTATATAATATAGTATATAATATATATGAACATATAATTATAATGAATTATAATTAGCATATAATGAGCAATGAGAACAGTCAGAGGTTACTTTTGTCACCATGTTGGTTTTAGTAGGTTTTGGCCAGCTTCTTCACCACATCCTGTTTTATCAGCAGGGTCTTTACGACCTGTGTCTTACATACCAGTCCCACCAACTTCCTATCCCATTCTGTGATAAAGAATGCCTAACCTCCTAGGAATGCAGCCCAGTAGGTCTCAGCCTTATTTTACCCATCCACTATTCAAGATGGAGTCACTGTGGTTCAAATGCCTGTGACACAGGAACATAATTCCCAAAATTCAGTTTTCTGGATGAGGTCATCTAGAAAAGCTCTTGGTACACCATACTTACTTAATAAACACTCATTTCCTTACTTCCTGATGATAGAAAAAGATACATTTCTCTCATCACCATCCCTCCCCAATTTCTTTTACCTTTATTATTATCAAAGCTTCTACTAAACAAATAGTTGAATCAAATTGATTTAATCTTAGGAAATAAAGTTCTTATGCTATGCTTAATGGATTATACTAATCATTTGAAAGTGTTATGGAATAAAAATCAATTGGTTTCTGATCTAGAACACGGGGGAATATTTCAAAAGCAAGTAACAGGCTCAACAATTTATGGGCTCACTTACCAGCTTGCTCCGTGCCTCCCTTCCTTTCTGAGTGATGATAATAACTGATAACGGAAGATAAGAAGCAGGCAGAGAACAAGAGTCTGCAATATAATGGGCTCATTTAGGAGCCTTCTCTCCCCACGCCCCCATTCTTCTTCCTTTAAGAAAGTGTTATTCTCTTGTGTAATAGAGCTATTTCCCCCAAGTCCTTTGCCAGTGCCTGAACCCTCATATACAACACACAATTATTGGGCTTATTATAAGTTCTGTTCTGGTCCTCTAAAAACCCTGTGTGTTGGGGCTTTATGTGTGTGTTTTCGTTTGAACACAGGGTCCGGTGTTGATGGGGGAGGGCAATAAGGGTTACTTTCCCTCATAGAGATGTTATGAGGATAAATGAAATGATATTCATACAGCACTTTAGGATGTTCTTGTAAAATGCACCTTTGTAAATATGAAGTATTCTAAAAGGCCAGTGACTGCAACTCCTATTTAAAACAAAAATTGCTGACAACAATTTCAACTCTGGAAAGTAAACACATCAGCTTGAAATTGAAGTGCACTTTGCCAGGTAGCAGCAGGCCGATGACATATCTGGGTCCTTATTGCAAATAAGGCTAAATGTTAGCATGGATGGCTGCATAGTTCCATTTGCCCATCCTGCTCTGATATTTAAAAGCATCTAAAGACAATGGCCAGGGCTTGTGCTGTTTGTGATTCAGGGAAATCTGAAAGCCTGGTTCAGTCTTAGACCCTCCAAGGCCATTGCAGATAATTGGGAGAAAACTAAGATAGGAACATCTTGAGGATCCTTAACTACAACAGGATCTGAGCCTGCTCCCATGATGATTGACTGTAGTCCCTTTGGAGCACATTAAAGCCATCCTATGGGGTTAGTGTGAAACCATATCAAAGTGAGTCTCTGGGAAATCTTCAACCTGGAGACAGAAACAGAACCCTCATCCCTCAGGTGGCCATGATCTGGGAATGAAGCCATACTCATGGAACATGTTTGGAGCTATGTGTATGCAAACACCATATGTTACCCGCTGTAAGCGGGTAACTCAGTATAGTGAGAGATGTTCTAAAATTGTCACAGAGCACTGATGAGTTTTAGACCCTATCAAGCAAATTAGGGCCTCGGACTATGAGAAATCACACACTAATTTAGTATCCTGGGTACAGAGAGGAATGATCAGTGAAGCCTCTATGAGCTGACAGAGGACCAAGCCAGTAAATGCAATAGGAAGAACTAGGAAGAAAATCAGTCTTGGGGAGTTTAGCCCTGGTAGATATCCCAGACAACTACGCAAGTGAGACCTGGCTGTGGAGTAGCACAGAATAAAGCCACAAAGACTCAGCAATGGAAAACTATGGATTTTAGTAGAAGGCAGAGGATGATGCCTTCAACCTCTGAAACAAAGTAGCTTCTCAAACAACCACAGCCATGGCCACTCCATCTGTACTTGCCCACTTTTAACCTCATTCTTTCTTCTTTACTGTGGAGTTCTCCTTAGGCACTCTGTTTGAGTTAACATATAATGGGGTGTCTAATAAATAAATAAACATATAACTGGTTATCGACTAAAAAACTCACAGAAGAATAATACAACCTAAAAGTAGCTAATTAGTAATTTCACTATTTCTTGATGATATACATACAAATCTGCCAAGTAATATCTCAGATATAATATGCTTGTTTTTAGAATTTTAAAATTCAAGTTTGGAGACTTTGATATTCCTTTTGGATCTGTTCTTTGGTAACTTCAGAGAGGTTGTTAACATTTTGGTGTTTCTACTTCTATGTTTTTAGAATGAGAAAAAGTATGTGGTGTTTTTTGTGCAAAGATTCTAGAAAGACATTCAAAATCTTGGCACCATTTTGTGTTTATCATTAAAATGTATGAGACTTTCATCCTATGATGTTCCTAAGTCTATTCCACAAATAGTGATGTTTAGGATCTCTGTTGACTTTTCTTCTCTTTGAGGACAGAAAGAAGGACAAAATGCAGGGGGAACAGAATGAACATATATTGACCATTAACTCTACCCCTAGGTGATTTATCTATATTTAACCTTTACAACCATCTTATGAAGCAGGTATTATTAACCATGACATGTGTTACCAGGGAGTAGAAGGGCCACTTGCCTCTCAATTAGATAGCATGAGATTTTTATGCACATCTTAAAAGTAACAACAAGATCATGTCTTCTCTATGATTTTTGAGAATTTGCATTTTCTAGGTTTGCCACCCCTGCTCTTGGCTATTCTATTCTATCAACAAAGAAAGGAACCTTTAACTGTGGTTAAGTAATTCAATCAAATGTTAGATGTGGAGTTTAAAGCCTTCAGGTTTTCACTCTCTCTTGCATTCTTAAGTGTTTTAAAGTGAGGTATTTCACATTGGTTTTGGAAGTGCATTCATCTGTAATCACCACTTAGCCTTCAAAAGACATCTTTAGGTAGATGACTAAAGTGATCATGAGAAAGTCATAAATCATGAAAATTGAATCATTTAAAACATGTTTATTCTTTCTCTCTTTATTGCTTTTAAGATATTCAACAAGTGGGAATAGCATGTGATAGACTCTAGCTATTTGCAATATGGTACTAAGTGAGGAGGCATATTATTTTAGGAAAAACAGAGAGGGAACAGATTGCTTACAAAGTACTTTCTTATTGCTTTTCTCTATGTTCTTTTAGAAAGCAATGCAAAAATAGATTTACCTTGTTTTGGAGTTGGTTATTCTTAAGGTCTCAAGGTTTATACTTCACTTTCTTGGGTCAGATGGTTGATGGGTTTTGACATACTTATACACGTATAGAGACCCAAGTTGTGAAAAGATCAAAATGTTTGTCAGATATTCCCAGCTCCTCTTCAAGTTAACCCAATGACACATGACACATATCCAGAGGAAATGAAGATCTTACTCTTTGAGAAAATCTCAGTTTTCTTATATGTCTATAAAAGCAGAGAACCAGAAAGAGCTTTTGAAAAAGATATTTCAGTCTAAACACAGCAGATGACAAACCCAGTCATAGAGCCCTCTGGGGATTTGACTACCAAAACCCAATATATCACAGAAATGTTTATTTTGTAAGTAATGTTAATGATATTCTCAGAGCTCTGTGTTTATTGTTTAACATTGCCATCATTTATTGATGACTAATGGCCAATAAACAGAGCCTCTTTCCTTTACTCTGGCTTCTAGTCAGTATTTATGGATTAGGTCGATTAGTCTCCTTTTGAAAGCCATTGGGACAATGCAGCTGGTACCCAACTGCAAACTGTTTTTTTTTTTGTAGATATGCAAAAAAACATTATCTGCCATTCAGGTAAAGACAAAGAAGTGAAATTGTAAGGAAGATGTGCAATTACAACCACAAGAAGCACTAAAATGTAAGTATTGTAATAACCTAATGAGTATTTCTGAATATATCTAATCATGTGACTTACCTTTTTATTCTAGCTTTTAGAATACTAATCACAAATAGATTCCATATTATCAAATATGTTTCTAAAAGAGAGTATGGGAATACAGTTGTTGAGACCACTTTAAGAAATGTTCAGGCATTTAAGAATGTGAAAGACATGCAGAAATAAAAGAAATGATGAGAAAGTGTAATTACTGGAAATAGATGGTAAAAGGAAGATGGCATACACTTCAGAGAAAAAATACAACACATGGGGATTATAGGAACTACAACTCAAGATGAAATTTGAGTAGAGACACAGCCAAACCATATCAGGCCTTTATATTGCACTTTCAGGAAAGTCTTGCTTGTTTGGGGTTGATGCATAAAAACTCTCAAATTGGATTTAATAAGAAAGTCCCACTATGCCCTAGTAAAGCATGTACTCTCACCCTAGAATAGGGAGATCTGGGGAGTTAACTTGAAGTAGAAAGGACTTGAAAGGGCAAAATGAAGTTTTAAGAACCTTAAAATTTCTTACCTAAAATAGTATAGTATAGTGAGGGAGAGAACAGCAAACATTTTTTTATAAAGGCAAACCTCTGTAATGGGCCAGATAGTAAACATTTTGCCTTTGCTGGATGATAAGATCTCCGTTGCAACTACTCCACTCACTGTGGTAGGGAAAACAGCCATACACAATACAAATGGGCATGGCTGTGGCTACATTTCAGTAAAAGTTTATTTACAAAAACAGTATTGGTCCAAGGGCTTTAGTTTGTCTGTCTCTGGTTTAGGACAAAAAAATACCAGGTTAGTAATTAGGAGATGAGAATTTAAGAGCTCTGCTCTGATGAGGTGAATTGGAGAATACCATTGGACTGATTATCCAATTTCTTATTTCCAGAGCAACAGAATTGCTACAGTCCTCCTACAGTAGGGAAAGAATAAAGTGATACTTTCCTTGGAGAATGGTAGTAGCACTTGTTTTCTCTTTGTTGAAGAGTTTCAATCCCAGTACCCAGGGTCAGTCACTTCAGGTCAAGAGGGCCTTCCTCATAATTGATGGTAGGAGACCCAGAGTATTAAAAAATAATATTTATAGATGTCTGGCCTGATACAGTTCTAAAGTGTCTTCAGATATAGATTCTGACATTTTCTTCCTCAAACTATGCACAAATTTGATTTACCAAGATCAGTAGGCAAATTCCAGTCTTAGTTTTCTATTTGGTAATCAATCTATCACCAATGATTCCATTTCTACTGTGTGTAACTTGAAAACATTGTATGCACTGAAGGCAATCAATTAGGCATTAGTTAGGGTTGGCAATTCACTTTTTTGAGCAACCTTTAGATCAAGAGATAACAGCTTACTTTTCTACTTTTTAGAATTGCATAGCACATAAAATTAGGCTTTTCTATAAGTAACAGAAAATTCAAAATAATAGTGTAAACCAGAGAGAAGTTTGTTTCTCTTATATACCTACAATCCAGAGGTAGCCAGGCTAGAGCCAGTAGGGTAGCTCCAGGAAGTGCCCATCTTGCCGCTCTGCCACTCGGGGATTTCAGCCTTTATATATGCATTCAGCCAGCAAAAAGGAATAAAGAGGTGAATGTCCCCTTCCTTTAAGGAACGTCCTAAAAATCAGCCACTTCCAGTTACCTTACATTGCTGGAACTTAGTCACATGCCTACTTACTAGCTTCAAAAGAATCTGTAATCTGCATTTAGCAGCCACGTGCCCAGCTAGAATCAGGAGTTCTAATGTTGAGGGAGAAGGAGACCACCAGCAACCTCTACCACACATTCTAATTACACAGCTCTTGAAACAGTCAACCCAATCTATTCTTTGAAGTGTTCAGCCTTTAAGAACTCCATGAACCCAGGGTAAAGTGTACAGGTCTCCAAATCACAGGGACATAATGCTCTCCAAACTACTTTTAGATCTTTGTTCTTACTTAAGTTGGACTTATAATTCTTGTTGGTGCCCCACCTTAAAGGACACTCAGAGATACAGTAGTTGTATATAGTTTTCCAGGAGGAGATGAAAATACCCTTGAGATTTTTAATATGTTTGGCATTTAAGGAATATGAAGTGGGAAATCACCCTATAAATAGTTAAATTTGCCCTATATAAATGTAAACAGCTATATTTTCCCTGAAAACTAACATTAAGCAAAATTACAAGGTAATTATTATACATTAATTATTTTCTAATATGCAAGGCAAAATTATATATTTATTTTAAACAATGAAACCTTTATTACTCATGCTATTTACACACACTTGCTTTTGAATTCTGTCTTTTTATCTCAGTCATCCCTCATTAGTGGTACCGAGTTATGCCTTTGTTTTTAGCTTAGCTAGTTGTTCCAAGTGCTTCTGTGATATTGTTATGCACAGAGTGTTGGCTTTATTTCTTTTACTCTTTCTATCCTTCATCATTTATTAATGACACAGATTATGTGATGAAGAATTGTCAACATGATCTTTTTTTATATTTACAGGTATAATAACTGCATTGAAGTGGATTTGTCATCTAATAGCCTTAAATGAACCCTCTCTTTTGAGCTGCATTTCACTCCATTATTTACTGTGCTTCCCAATAGCTTATCATCCACGACTGTCTACTCTCCTCTTTCCCCTTAATTTCCTGAGACAGATTTCCACTTAAGAGACTGAGAAACTATCAGATGGAGAGGTTCCACAAACCACTAGAGCATAAGGTCTTCTGCAGAGAGACACATTCACCCCTTATGGGTTAAAGAAAGAAAGTAGCATTACATCTTCCACACTGACAAACTCAGTCACTATCAATGTGCAAAGGGCATAATCCTATTTCAATTGGGGAAATTTACATGCATAACTCTCATTAACACAAATACAATAGAAACTAAGTGCCTAAATTCCTGGGCAGAGAAAAGAGAAGTGGTTATGCCCCTAGTCTAATGTAAAACATGACTTCCTATATTTGAGTTGGAATTTTCATAACTGTTTAATATTAGTCTGTGAGTTGTTCTAGAGAGAGGCAATATCAAAGAAGAAAATAATACTCTATCTCCGTAAAGCGTTTTAGCAGTGCTCAGAGAAGTGGACTACCAGACATTTATTTTGGAAATTATCTTGCTAGCTCCAACACGTTTTCAAATTATGCACATATTGGTAGTATTCTGTTGTAATTGGCACAGCCACTATATATCTTTATCTTTGCTGTATTTGGAATACAGGAAAAGAAGAGCATTTCCTTTCATAGTAACATTTTGAAGCTAATAATATACAGTAGTACAAAAAATGTTCACTGATCAAAATAGTTGTCCTTAAATATGTTTGTTTGAAAATTATATATGTCCTTATGAATCTTTTTGTTTAATTTGTAATTACTTTACGTGATTAAAAAGAATGCAAATAACTTACCTAATTTCTCAAAAGAAAAATATAAAACAAGATTATCATGCCATATACAATTTTCACAAATTATTTGCCAGTGATAAATTAATTACAGGAGTTGATTATTGAACAAAATATTACCACCTAAATTATGTTTCTTTGCATTCTCGGATGGTTTTTTATTTAACTTGTCTGACTGGAGTTCTATGCTTCAGTGTTTTCATAAGCCCATGCTAAGACTTGATAAATTCTTGATTGAGGGTGAGAGTAGGCTGTTAGAAGCACCATGAAGACATGAAAGTGCTAATGAAGTTTGGGGAAATTATTACAGCATAGGAACCCTCATCCCTCATTTTATTTTACATACATTTTCCTGAGCATACATATATTCCTGAGCATACATATATTCCTGAGCATACATATATTCCTGAGCATACATATATTTTACATACATTTTCCTGAGCACAATTACAGGAGGCATGTTTTTATCATTGAAGAAACTGAGTCATAGATGATAGTAAGTGATAGTAAGTGATGATATTAAGGTAAATCTTAGTTATTTTTCATCTATTACTCACTTCATGTTATTAGATATTTATTAGGTTCAGAGACTCCGTTGCCGTGTGTGCTGAGCTTGTTACCTGAGCTCTTACTTATCTCACTGCTGTAGTCTGAATATTTGTCCCCCACCCCCCAAATTCTTACGCTGCAATCTAATCTTCAGTGCAATAATAGTATTAAAAGGTGGGGCCTTTGGAAAGGGGTTAGATCATGAAGTCAGAGTCCTCATGAATGGGATTCGTGATCCTATCAGAGAGGCCTGAGAGAGTTCATTGGCCTCTTCCACCAAGTGAGAACTCAGCAAGAAGATGGCATCTTTGAAGAGTGAACTATTGCTAGATGTCACATCCTTCGGAACTTTGATCTTGGACTTTCCAGCCTCTAGGACTGTAAGAAATAAATGTCTGTTGTTTGAAAGGTATGGTAATTTGTTATGGCAGCTCAAACTGCCTAAGACACTCATCATAGTAGACATTTATGTTGTGTCTACACTAAACACTCAGGATATACACTACCAAACAAGTGAATCAACTAGGTGATATAAAACTGAAACAAATAAGTTGATCTAGGAAAATTTCGACTTCTGATACATGGTCTAATAACAACCAAAAGACAACTACACAAATATAACCAGCAATAATTCCCATTCCCACCATCCATTTGTAAGCATGCATTCCTTGCCAGGCTATATATTTTACATATATTTTCCTGAGCACAACTCCATGAGGCATGTTTTTATCAATGAAGAAACTGAGTCATAGAGAGGTTAAGTCACTTGCTGAAAGCAAATGGCTAATAAATGCCCACAGCCTAAATTTGAAAGCAGTTTTGTACATGCTGAATTTCTTGAATAAATCTATAAATGAGTACAAAGCCCACATTTCTTAACCACGTACATAACACTATAATTCTGAGTTTACCAAATCAGGTCCCTATGATTAGATGGAAAGGAGAAACCTGAATATTTACATACATTAGGTTCATTTATTTTGTGAGCTCTTTCTACTTAGTAAAAAACTAAGTGACTCCTTTGACGATCTCAGCTAATGAGATCAGGGGCATGAGCAGGGTCATGGCTGGAACACAGATGTTCTGATCTGTCCAGTACAGTTCCCATTCAGTACTATCTCACTTCCACCCCGTGACACCCATTAATTCATGACAGTCACCATCACCTAGGGTAAGTTTTATCCACCTACACCTTGGGGGAAGTTAAGAATCAAAACACATATCTTTATCACTCAGCAAAAAATATAAATCTTTTTTTTTTGGCTTCTACATTGTACCCTCTGATTCTATTTCAATGATTCAAGTCAGTAAATATGTATCAAATATTTACTATATTTCATGGTACTATGTTAGCTAGTGTGAATGACAGTAAAATGAAAAAAAGAACAACAACAATCCTTCTTAGGAAGCTTCTATTCTAGTTGTAAGATGTGTATATACACAAAAAAACCCATGGTAACTATATAACATGGTAGAGGAAACATACAAGAGAGAAAGATTTTTTTCTGGTCAGATTTTAAGTGGATGAAGATATAAGGGAGGTGATATGGTTTGGATCTGTGTCCTACCTGAATCTCACGTTCAAGTGTAATTCTGTGTTGGAGATGGGGCCTAACTGGAGGTAATTGGATCACAGGGGCGCTTTCTAATGATTTAACACAATCACCCTGGGTGCTGTTCTCATGATACTGAATGAGTTCTCCTGAGATTTGGTTGCTTAAAACTATGTAGCACTTTACTCTCCCCTATCCACTTCCTCTTGCTCCAGTCATGTGAAGTGCGAGCTTTTCCATTGCCTTCCACCATGATGAAAGCCAAGCAGATGCTGCCATACTTCCTGTATAGACCATGAACCAATTAAATCTCTTTTTGTTGTTGTTGTTGTTTCGGTTTTTTGTTTGTTTGTTTTATATTATACTTTAGGTTCTGGGGTACATGTGCAGATAATGCAGGATTGTTGCATAGGTACATACATGGCAAGATGGTTTGCTGCCTCCATACCCCTGTCACCTACATCTGGCATTTCTTCCCATGTTATCTCTCCCCAACCCCCCACCCCCAGCTGACCCTCACCTAAACCCACCCAACAGATCCCAGTTTGTGACGCTCCCCTCCCTGTGTCCATGTGTTCCCATTGATCAACACCCGCCTATGAGTGAGAACATGTGGTGTTTGATTTTCTGTTCTTGTGTCAGCTTGCTGAGAATGATGGTTTACAGATTCATCCATGTCCCTACAAAGGACACAAACTCATAGTTTTTCATGGCTGCACAGTATTCCATGGTGTATATGTGCCACATTTTCCCTGTCCAGGAAATGCCATCGATGGGCATTTGGGTTGGTTCCAGGTCTTTGCTATTGTAAACAGTGCCACAGTGAATATACATGTGCATGTGTCTTTCTAATAGAACGATTTATAATCCTTTGAATATATACTCAGTAATGGGATTGCTGGGTCAAATGGAATTTCTATTTCTAAGTCCTTGAGGAATCACTATACTGTCTTCCACAATGGTTGAACTAACTTACACTCCCACCAACAGTGAAAAAGTGTTCCTAATTCTCCACATCCTCTCCAGCATCTGTTGTCTCCAGATTTTTTAATGATTGCCATTCTAACTGGCGTGAGGTGGTATCTCAATGTAGTTTTGATTTGCATTTCTCTAATGACCAGTGATCATGAGCATTTTTTCATGTTTGTTAGTCTCATAAATGTCTTCTTTTGAAAAGTGTCTGTTCATATCCTTCACCCACTTTTGGATGGGTTTGTTTGTTTTTTCTTGTACATCTGTTTTTGTTCTTTGTAGATTCTGGATATAAGACCTTTGTCAGATGGGTAGATTACAACATTTTTTTTCCCATTCTGTTGGTTGCTGGTTCACTCCAATGATTGCTTTTTTTGTTTTTGCTGTACAGAGGCTCTAGAGTTTAATTAGATCCCATTTGTCTATTTTGGCTTTTGTTGCCATTGCTTTTGGTGTTTTAGTCATGAAATCCTTGCCTATGCCTATGTCCTGAATGGTTTTGCCTAGGTTTTCTTCTAGAATTTTTATGGTGTTAGGTCTCATGTTTAAGCTTTTAATCCATTTGGAATTAATTTTAGCATAAGGTGTCAGGAAGGGGTCTCATTTCTGCTTTGTGCACATGGCTAACCAGTTTCCCCAACACCATTTATTAAACAGGAAATCCTTTCCCCATTGCTTGTTTTTGTCAGTTTTGTCAAAGATCAGATGGTTGTAGATGTGTGGCATTGCCTCTGAGCCTCTGTTCTGTTCCATTGGTCTACATCTCTGTTTTGGTATCAGTACTATGCTGTTTTGATTACTGTCGCCTTATAATATAGTTTGAAGTCAGGTAGCGTGATGCCTCTAGCTTTGTTCTTTTTGCTTAGGATTGTCTTGGCTCTGCGAGCTCTCTTCTGCTTCCATATGAAGTTTAAGGTGTTTTTTCCAGTTCTGTGAAGAACATCATTAATAACTTGATGGGGATAGTATTGAATCTATAAATTACTTTGGGCAGTATGGCCATTTCCACAATACTGATTTTTCCTAACCATGAACATGGAATGTTTTTCCATCTGTTTGTGTTCTCTCTTATTTCCTTGAGCAGTGGTTTGTAGTTCTCCTTGAAGAGGTCCTTTACATCCTTTGTGAGTTGTATTCCTAGGTATTTTATTCTCTTTGTAGCAATTGTGAATGGCAGTTCACTCATGATTTGGCTCTCTTTAGGTCTGTTATTCATGTATAGGAATGCTTGTGATTTCTGCACATTAATTTTGTATCCTGAGACTTTGCTGAAATTGCTCATCAGTTTCAGGAGATTTTCGGCTGAGATGATGGGGTCTTCTAAATATATAATCATGTCATCTGCAAATAGAGGCAATTTGACTTCCTCCTTTCCTAATTGAATACACTTTATTTCTTTTTCTTGCCTGATTGCTCTGGCTAGAACTTCCAATACTATATTGAATAGGAGTGGTGAGAAAGGGCATCCTTGTCTAGTGCCAGATTTCAAAGGGAATGTTTCCAATTTTTGCCCATTCAGTATGGTATTGGCTGTGGGTTTGTCGTAAATAGGTTTTATTATTTTGAGATACGTTTCATCGATACCTAATTTATTGAGAGTTTTTAGCATAAAGGGCTGTTGAATTTTGTCGAAGGCCTTCTCTGCATCTATTGAGATAATCATGTGGTTTTCATCTTTGGTTCTGTTTATGTGGTGGATTACATTTATAGACTTGTGTATGTTAAACCAGCCTTGCATCCCCGGGATGATCGTGATGGATAAGCTTTTGATCTGCTGTTGCAATCAGTTTGCCAGTATTTTATTGAAGATTTTTGCATCTATGTTCATCATGGATATTGGCCTAAAGTTTCTGCTTTTTGTTGAGTCTCTGCTGGGTTTTTGTTGAGTCTCAGGATGATGTTGGTCTCATAGAATGATTTGGGAAGGACTCTCTCCTTTTGTATTGTTTGGAATTGTTTCAGAAGGAGTGACAAAAGCAGCTCCTCTTTGTACATCTGGTGGAATTCGGTTGTGAACCCATCTGGACCTGGGCTTTTTTTGGTTGGTAGGCTATTAATTGCGGCCTCAACTTTAGCCCTTGTTATTGGTCTATTCAGGGTTTCAACTTCTTCCTTGTTTAGGCTTGGGAGGGTGCAAGTGTCTGGGAATTTATCTATTTCTTCCAGGTTTACTGGTTTATGTGCATAGAGTTGTTTGTAGTAATCTCTGATGGTAGTTCCTATTTCTGTGGAATCAGTGGTGATATTCCCTTGATCATTTTTTATTGTATCTATTTGATTCTTTTCTCTTTTCTTTTTTATTAATCTGGCTAGTGGTCTATTTTGTTGATCTTTTCAAAAAACCAGCTCCTGGATTTATTGATTTTTTGAAGGGTTTTTTGTGTCTCTATCTCCTTCAGTTCTGCTCTGATCTTAGTTATTTATTGTCTTCTGCTAGCTTTTGAGTTCTTTTTGGTCTTGCTCCTCTAGCTCTTTCAATTTTGACAATAAGGTTTTGATTTTAGATCTTTCCTCGCTTCTCATGTAGATATTTATTGTTGTAAATTTTCCTCTAGACACTGCTCTGAATGTGTCCCAGAGATTCTGGTACATCATCATGTCTTCCTTCTCATTGGTTTCAAAGAACATCTTTATTTCTGCCTTCATTTCATTGTTTATCCAGGTGACATTCAGGAGCCAAGTTGTGCAGTTTCCATGCAGTTGTGCGGTTCTGAGTTAGTTTCTTAATCATGAGTTCTAATTTGATTGCACTGTGGTCTGAGAGACTGTTTGTTATTATTTCCATACTTTTGCATTTGCTGAAGAGTGATTTACTTCCAATTATGTGGTTAATTTTAGAGTAGGTGTGATGCGGTGCTGAGAAGAATGTATATTCTATGGATTTGGGGTGGAGAATTCTGTAGATGTCTATTAGGTCCACTTGGTCCAGATCTGATTTCAAGTCCTGGATATCCTTGTTAATCTTCTGTCTCGTTGATCTGTCTAATATTGACAGTGGAGTGTTAAAGTCTCCCACTATTATTGTGTGGGAGTCTAAGTCTCTTTGTAGGTTGTTAAGAACTTGCTTTATACACTGGGTGCTCCTGTATTTATTGTGTATATGTTTAGGTTCATTAGTTCTTGTCACATTCATTTTTTTTTTTTTAACCATTAAACCTCCTTTCTTTACCAATTACCTAGTCTCAGGTATTTCATGAACCAATTAAACCTCTTTATTTTTATTTTTATTTTTATTTATTTTTATTTTTTATTGCATTTTAGGTTTTGGGGTACATGTGAAGAACATGCAAGACTGTTGCATAGGTACACACGTGGCAGTGTGGTTTGCTGCCTTCCTCCCCTTCACCTATATCTGGCATTTCTCCCCATGCTATCTCTCCCCAACTCCACATCCACCGCTGTCCGTCCCCTACTTCCCCCCAACAGACCTCAGTGTGTAGTGCTCCCCTCCCTGTGTCCATGTGTTCTCATTGTTCAACACCTGCCTATGAGTGAGAACATGTGGTGTTTGATTTTGTGTTCTTGTGTCAGTTTGCTGAGAATGATGGTTTCCAGGATCATCCATGTCCCTACAAAGGACACAAATGCACCATTTTTGATGGCTGCATAATATTCCATGGTGTATATGTGCCACATTTTCCCTGTCCAGTCTATCATCAATGGGCATTTGGGTTGGTTCCAGGTCTTTGCTATTGTAAACTGTGCCACAATGAACATTCATGTGCATGTGTCCTTATAGTAGAACGATTTATAATCCTTTGGATATATACCCAGTAATGGGATTGCTGGGTCAAATGGAATTTCTATTTCTAGGTCCTTGAGGAATCTCCACACTGTCTTCCACAATGGTTGAACTAATTTACACTCCCACCAACAGTGTAAAAGTGTTCCTATTTCTCCACATCCTCTCCAGCATCTGTTGTCTCCAGATTTTTTAATGATTGCCGTTCTAACTGGTGTAAGATGGTATCTCAATGTAGTTTTGATTTGCATTTCTCTAATGACCAGTGATGATGAGCATTTTTTCATATGTTTGTTGGTCTCATGTATGTCTTCTTTTGTAAAGTGTCTGTTCATATCCTTTGCCCGCTTTTGAATGGGCTTGTTTGTTTTTTTCTTGTAACTCTGTTTTAGTTCTTTGTAAATTCTGGATATCAGCCCTTTGTCAGTTGGGTAGACTGCAAAAATCATTTCCCATTCTGTTGGTTGCCGATTCACTCTAATGACTGTTTCTTTTGCCATGCAGAAGTTGTGGAGTTTGATTAGGCCCCATTTGTCTATTTAGGCTTTTGTTGCCAATGCTTTTGGTGTTTTGGTCATGAAGTTCTTGCCTATGCCTATGTCCTGAATGGTTTTGCCTAGATTTTCTTCTAGGGTTTTTATGGTGTTAGGTCTTATGTTTAAGTCTTTAATCCATCTGGAGTTAATTTTAGTGTAAGGTGTCAGGAAAGGGGCCAGTTTCTGCTTTCTGCACATAGCTAGCCAGTTTTCCCAACACCATTTATTAAACAGGGAATCCTTTCCCCATTGCTTGTTTTTGTCAGGTTTGTCAAAGATCGGATGGTTGTAGATATGCTGTGTTGCCTCCGAGGCCTCTGTTCTGTTCCATTAGTCTATATGTCTGTTTTGGTACCAGTACCATGCTGTTTTGATTACTGTAGCTTTGTAGTATAGTTTGAAGTCCGGTAGTGTGACGCCTCCCGCTTTGTTCTTTTTGCTTAGAATTGACTTGGCTTTGCAGGCTCTCTTTTGGTTCCATATGAAGTTTAAGGTGTTTTTTTTTCCAGTTCTGTGAAGAAGGTCATTGGTAGCTTGATGGGGATAGCGTTGAAACTGTAAATTACTTTGGGCAGTATGGCCATTTTCACGATACCGATTCTTCCTAACCATGAACATGGAATGTTTCTCCATCTATTTGTGTCCTCTCTTATTTCATTGAGCAGTGGTTTGTAGTTCTCCTTGAAGAGGTCCTTTACGTTCCTTGTTAGTTGTATTCCTAGGTATTTTATTCTCTTTGTAGCAATTGTGAATGGCAGTTTGTTCTTGATTTGGCTCTCTTTAAGTCTGTTATTG
>PVKP010028896.1:0-12900 GCA_004027715.1 Plecturocebus donacophilus | reverse complement strand
TCAATCGTGTCGTCTGCAAATAGAGACAATTTGACTTCCTCCTTTCCTATTTGAATACCCTTTATTTCTTTTTCTTGCCTGATTGCTCTGGCTAGAACTTCCAGTACTATATTGAATAGGAGTGGTGAGAGAGGGCATCCTTGTCTAGTGCCAGATTTCAAAGGGAATGCTTCCAGTTTTTGCCCATTCAGTATGATATTGGCTGTTGGTTTGTCATAAATAGGTTTTATTATTTTGAGATTAAACCTCTTTTCTTTCTCAATTACCATGTCTCAGGCATTTCCTTTTTTCTTTTTCTTTTTTTGTGAGATGGATTCTTGCTCTGTCACTCAGCCTGGAGTGCAGTGGCACAATCTCAGCTCATTGCAGGCCCTGCCTCCTGGGTTCAAGCTATTCTCCTGCCTCAGCCTCCCAGTAGCTGGAATCACAGTCATGCGCCACCAGTCGCAGATAATTTTTTTTTTCAGTAAAGATGGAGTTTCACCATGTTGGCCAGGCTGGTCTCAAACTCCTGACCTCAAGTGATCCACCTGCCTCAGCCTCCCAAAGTGCTAGGATTATAGATGTGAACCACCACACCCGGCCAGGTATTTCTTTATAGCAGGACAAGCACTCGCTAATACAGGAGGCAATGTCAGAAATTTTTTGACACTCATTATGCTGTCAATATATTTACTCATCATTGTAATAATCCAGATTATAGGTACTACCCTTATATTATAGTTAGTGTAATTATCTTCCAAACTGAGATCAAAGAAGGTTATGTGACTCTTCCAGAGTCACATGGGTATTACAGTAAGCAGTGGAGTCAGGATTTTAAACTGGGCAGTTTAATGCTTGGAGACATACTCTTAACCACTAGAGTTTACTGCTCAGGTTTCTGAAGTCAGGCATACCTTGGTTTGAAGCCTGACTCTGCCACTTACCAGCCATGGGAAAAACTTTTACCTAACTTTCTTCATTGTCACATCTTTAAAATCAGGAAAATCATACTTATGTTTATGTAATTTGGAATGGGAAGACTGGGAAAGGCACTGGACCACCACCTGGCTGGCCACTAAGAAGTCACAATTACTGTAGTAGTTTGACTATCTTTCAGGGGCTGTTTTACAGTTTTATAGCTCAGAAGACCTACCCATCAGCTTCCCAGAGCTGATCAAACTCTGGGGTACTCTCTTATGATACAAAGCCTACCATGTTCCAGGCACCATGTTGGGAAGATATTAAATATTGCTTGGGCAGAGAAGTGGTGTTATTAGGCCAGGTGCAGTGGCTCACATCTGTAATCCCAGCATTTTGGGAGGCCAAGGTCGGAGGATCACTTGAGGTCAAGAATTCAAAATCAGCTTGGCCAACACGGTGAAAACCCATCTTTACTAAAAATACAAAAATTAGCCAGGTGTTGGTGGCAGGCACTTGTAATCCCAGCTATTTGGAAGACTGAGGCAGAAGAATTGCTTGAACCCAGGAGGTGGAGGCTGCAGTGAGCTGGGGTTGTGCCATGGTACTCTAGCCTGGGTGATAGAGTGAGATTCTGTCTTAAAAAAAAATGGTGTTATTAAAGTTACTGAGTTGGAGAGATCAGTTAGGTAGAGTCTTGCAATGGATAAAGTAACAGGAAATGTAGAACTGAACTAGGTTTGTAATATAACAAACAGGAAGAATAGGACATAAGAGTAAAATTTTGGAGAACAAAACAAACTAATGTTAGTGACTGATTAGACGTAGATTGGGAGAGGGGGCAATCAAGGAGAATGATGCAGTTTGGAGCATGAGTGACTGGAAAAAGCACTAGGCTTTTAAAAGAGATAGAAGTTGGCTCATGTCTAAGCCTCTGTGTTTTGGGGTGGTTTGTTACATAGCAATAGATAATCAGAACAATATGCAACTAATGTAATATCCCCTTTTTCGGACTTATCTTTATATTTCCCTGTTTGATGTATCCCTTACAAAAATATTAACCTATGCTATAGAAACCACTACTTTAAAGGACACGTGGGGCTGAGCATGGTGGCTCACGTCTGTAATCCCAGTACTCTGAGGGACTGAGGCAGGGGAATTGCTTGAGTCCAGAAGTTCGAGACCAGCCTGGGCAACATATCAAAACCCCATCTCTACTAAAAATGCAAAAAATTAGCCAGGCATGGTGGCACACACCTGTAATCCCAGCTATTCAGAAGGCTGAGGTGGGAGAATCACCTGACCCTGGAAGGTCTAAGTTGCAATGAGCCGAGATTATACCACTATGCTCCAACCTTGGCAACCAGAGTGAGACTCTGCCTCTCAATAGATAGATAGATAGATAGATAGATAGATAGATAGATAGATAGATAGATAAATGACATATAATAATTTCCCAGGTTAATGTGGCCAGGGAATATAGATGCTTTGATTATACTCTAACTCCCTCTATGCCTCAGCTTCTTGAGGGCAAAAAGTTTCTATTCTCTCTCCCACCTATATAGAAAGGTTAATATTTATCTTCTCAAGTACCCAGTTTATATCACTTTGCCCCTCTATGAGGTTCCTTTCATTGCTGTAACAAATTATCAGAAAGGCTGGGAATGGTGGAGGCTGCAGTGATCCCAGCACTTTGGGGGGCCAAGGTGGGCGGATCACTTGAGGTTAGGGGTTTCAGACCAGCCTGGCTAACTTGGTGTAACCCCATCTGTACTAAAATACAAAAATTTGCTGGGTGTGGTGGCACACCCCTATAATCCCAGCTACTCTGGAAGCTGGGGTAGGAGAATAGCTTGAACCCAGGAGGTGTGGGTTGAAGAAAGCCAAGATCGTGCAATTGCACTCCAGCCTAGGTGACAGAGTGAAACTCTGTCTCAAAAAACAACAACAACAAAAATAAACCTCAGAAATTTAATAGTTTAAAACAACAAGAATTTATTACCTTATAGTTCTAGAGGTCAGAAATTTGAAATAGGTCTCACTGGGTGGGGAAACTAAGGTGTTAGCAGGGCTGCCTGCTTCTGGAGTTTCCAGAGGAGAATCTACTTCCGTGCTTTCCCCAGCTACTGGAGGTTGCCTCTATTTCTTGGCTCATGGTCCCTTCTAGTAATTGAATCACTCCAAACTCTCCTTCCACCTCACTTCTCTTTCACTGACTGGACTGCTTCCCTCTTCCGTCTCTTAAAGACTCATGTAATTACACTGGGGCCATGTGGATATTCCAAGATGCTTAAGATATAAGTATCTTGGATTATCCACATAGCCCCAGTGATGTTAAGTAAGATCCTTAACTTAATTACATCTACAAAAAAAGATGCTCTTTTGACATGTAACGTAACATACTTGCAGATTCTAAGGATAAGGAAGTACGTATCTGGGGGTTGGTCATTATTTTAACTAGCATAGCCTGTAAAGAAAAGAAATCCAAATCAATTGTTTTTTCCTACTATACACTCACACTCAACACATAAAACATTTTGGTGACCAAATGTGTGGGTTTTTTCTCCCACACCAACCAGTTCTCTGACACCAGCTAGGTGTCCTATGATTAAATTCAATTCTGACACTGTCTACCTGGAGTTAAGAGTCGGATCCCACAGGTTAAGAGCCCAGTCCCACAAGACTGTCCCACACTTCAGATGCCAGTCCACAAGTTCCCAGCCTATGGTACTTCTCACGGACTGGCTGCAAGTTGGGGGTTCCCATTGTCAAAGTTTTTTATTTCTTAATCTTTCTGATAGCAATCACCTGAGCATATTTACTCATTTTAAAAAGAAGAAAAAGCTCTGATCCTTATCTTTCTATGCTTACCATTTAATTCCTGTACTCAAAGAATCAAAATGGAGTCATTAAAGTTAAGAAAACACTGACAAATAGAGCTGGAAAAGGTCATGAAGAGAGGATTCTGATGCTTATATGCCTGATTTCAAAACAAAAACCAAAAAAACCACTTTACAAAAACTATAGCCTTAGGCTAGTTGCAGTGGCTTATTCCTGTAGTCTCAGCCCTTTGGGAGGCCAAGGTGGACAGACTGCTTGAGCTCAGGAGTTCAAGACCAGTCTAGGCAACATGGTGAAACCCCATCTCCACAAAAAATACAAAAATTAGCCAGGCACGGTGGCAGATGCATGTGGTCCCAGTTACTCAGAAGGCTGAGGTGGGAGGATCACCTGAATCCAAGGGGTAGAGGCTGCAGTGAGCCAAGATCATGCCGCTGCACTCCAGCCTGGGTGATAGAATGAGACCCTGTCTTAAAACAAAAAACAAAACAACCATAACCTTGCACAAAGACGTTGCAACTTTACAGAAAAACAAGTGATTCTGCTAGGTTATCTGCTCAGCAACTGCATGTCCAGCTTTGGACTAGCATCACCCTTTTTGTTGATCTTTGTAGCCAAGAATAATTATTTCAAAACAATTCTGTAATTCTCTCCATTTTTTCCTTTAAAAACCTGTATCTTTCTTCATCTCTCTGAAAATGCACATAGTTTACCACGGCATACATATTTCCTTTACAATGCTGCATTTCCAAATAAACATCTTTTCTTTTCGAGACTCTCTCTTAGTTTGTTATATAAGTTGACACCATGATCCTCATTGAGTTTGATCATTCGCTAGAATGGCTCAAGGATGGTAGAAAAACACTTTACTTACTACTGATTACTGATTTATTACACAGGCTACTTTAAATGGTACTAATGAGTAGCCTAATGGTACTGTAGGTTGAGGTTCGGAAGGGTCCTAGATAACACAGGAGCTACTATCCTTTTGGATTGGGGTGTATCACTCTCCTGGCATGGGATGTGTTCAGCAACCTGGAAGTTCTCCAAACTCTGTTGTTTTGGGTTTTTATGAAGGCTTCATTACGTAGGCACGATTGATTAGATCACTGACCACTGGTGATCAACTCAATCTTTAGCCCTTCTTCCCTCCTCACCCTAGGTCAGGGGATGGGGCTGAAAGTTCCAACCCTCTAATTACATGGTTGGTTCCCCTGGAAAGCAGTCCCCATTCCGATGGCTCCCACCCACCTGCCATCTCATCTGCGTACAAAAAGATACCTATCGTTTCAGAGATTCCACAGGTTTTAGGAACAGTGTGCTGAAAAATAGGGCAGAGACCAATATAATTGCTAATTATATTACAATATTACATAGCTCCTATTTCTCCTTTATTTTTGTTTTTGTAACAAAGACTTTATATAGCACCCGAGACCTTTATTTTTAAGGTCTTCCTTTTTCACCCAGGCTGGAGTGCATTGGCATGATTTTGCTCACTGCAATTTTGGCCTCCTGGGCTCAAGTGATCCTCCAACCCGAGCCTCCCAAGTAGCTGGAACTACAGGCATGCACCACCACACTTAGCTAATTCAAAAATTTTTTTTGTAGAGATGGATCCTCACTATGTCAGCCAGGCTGCTCACAAACTCCTGGACTCACACAATCTACCCACCTCAGACTCTCAAAGTGCTGGGCTTACAGGTATAAGCCACTGTGCCCAGCCTAATTAATCATTTTTGTCAGTATATGAAAATGCTCTATTTGCTCATTTTTATTTTTTAATCTTTCTGATAGAAATCATCTAAGTATTTACTCATTTTAAAAGAAGAAAATGCTCTGATCCTCATCTTTTTACACACCATGCAATTCCTCTACTTACCACGTGATTCTTCTACTCACCAGCATAGCAAACTTCTTGACTGAGTTGCGTATGCTCACTGCAGGCACTTTTCAACTCTTTCCAATTTGGCCTAGGTGTTAGTTACCTATTGCTGTGTAAAGAATTATCCTAAAATTTGGCATCTTAGAGCTCATGGTTTCTATGGGTCAGCAATATTGGCTTGGCTTAGTTGGATGCCTGTGGCTATAATCAGGCTGTAAACTGGGGCAGAAGACATCTTCAATTTCACTGGGAGAGGAGCCACTCCAAACCTTAGACTGTGGCTGGCTATTGGAGGGAGATTCTTTCTTGACACATGGGCTTCTGAATAGAGCAGTTTACATGATGGCAGCTGGCTTCCCTCAGCAAAGGAGCGAGCCTGCAGAAAAAGCTTAAGATAGAAGTCCTAGTCATTTTATACCTTAATGGAAGTGACATCTGATCACTTCTGCCATATTCTATTTATTAGAAGCAAGTCATAAGTCTGTCCATACCCAAAGGAAGGGAAATATACAAGTGCATGGAAGTGGGGATCTATTTTAGGAGCTGCCAACCACAGCCTCTGTGCCTACTTTTCTAACTATGTCTCATGTTGAAGTCTCTGACAGCCTGCATGTTGTCAAATCCTCCTAGTAGCATTAACTCCAGATGACTGCTCCCTCCGTCATCACATTCTCTTGCCCTTGTCTTCTGTGATTTTACACTCTCCTGATTTTCCTCTGTTTTGTTTCTTCTTAGTTTTCTTAACAGCATCCTACTCTTCTATCCAATTTCTTTCCTTTTTCCTCAACATTCACTGCATAGGTCATTCAATCCCGTGGCTTTAAGTATCATCTAAATGCTGATGGATACTGTTGCCTATCTCTAGTCCAAACTGCTCCCCTAATCTCTACAGTCACATAGTCAGCAGCCTTCATGACATCACAATGTGGATGTATAATAGGTACATCAAGCTACCCAAGACTAAAACAGAGCTTACAGTTTTTCTCAAAATCTGTTGCTCTGTTTTTTTTAATCAAGTTTTATAATGTTAGGAAAATAAAACAACAAAAGCCTCAAAACCAAAACAAAAGCAAGCAAGTAACCAACCCACCAAACAAAAAATTCCCAAGTATAGTATCATGGGAGATGGCCGACTAGAAGCCACTAGTGTGTGCTGCTCTTCACAGAGAGAAATAGAAGGGGCAAATAAATACTATAACTTCAACTGAAACACCCAGATTCATGCACTGGGATTCATCAAGGAAACAATGACCCATAAAGAATGGAGAGGACTAAGACAGGATGACTGCCCACCTGGGAGTAACACATAGCCAGGGAGCCTCTCCTGCCCAGGGAAACGGTGAATGAGTGAGAGACCCCTGGGACCCATGCTTTTTCCATGGATCTTTGAAATCCTGGGGCCAGGAGATCTCCCTTATGCACCCACTCCACTAGGGCCTTCAGTCTGACATCAGAGCTTTGTGGACTTTGGGCAGAGTCACTGCTCAGGCACACACAGAGTCCAGAGAGCCTTAGGTCCCCGGGCATCCTGGCAATAGCAGTTGCAGCTCTGGCAAAGTGGGAGGTTAGACTGCTGTACACACCAGCGGGCTGAGTAGAGATGGTCTGCAGGCCCTAATTCCATGGCATCTCACAGGATAAGACCCACAGGCCTGGGATGCCAGCCAGCTTCCAGTAGCAGCTCTGCACCTCCCTGAGATGGAGCTCCCCATGGGAGGGGCAGGCTGGCATTTTTACTATCTTGCTGTCTTGGCCGTTGTTGCCTTCAGGCTTTGGAGAGTCCAAGGTACTTGAGGGCTAGAACAGATCCACAGCACAGCCCTTTCAAAAAGTGAACAGATTGCTTTTTTATATGGGTCCCCAGTATCATTTCTCTTCACTGGGTAGGACCTTTTGAGTGAGGTATCCAGCCATCTCTGGCCAGTGTTTTCGGGCAAGCGGCAGCTCCATACTTCCCTGGGAGGGAGGGAACAGACCACCATCTTTGCTGTTTTGCAGCCTTTCCTGTTGTTGCTTTCAGGCACTGGAAAATCTGAGCTAACTGGAGACTGGAGCAGATCCCAGTATAGTGCAAAAGCCTTATTGAAAAAATGACCAGATTGTTTATCATGTGGGTCTCATTTCTCCTCACTTGGTGGGACCTCCTGGCCTGGTTCTCCAGCCAGCACCTGCTCAGACTATCAAGCCAGTGACAGGTCTGCACCTCCCTGAGACAAGGTTCCCAGTGGGAGGGGTGGGCTGCCATCTTTGCTCACCTTTGTTGTTGTCAGGCTCTGGACAGTCTGTGGGGACCAGGGACTGGTCTGGACCCTCAGCACACAGCAGCTGCCTGATGGAAAAGTTGCCAGACTGTCCTCCACACAGGTCCCGGTCATCACTTCTCCTCATTGGGCTGGGCCACCTCACTGGGGACTCCAGCAAAATCATCCCTGCCCCCACCAATCACTTCAATCAGGGGCAGCTCCGCATCTTTCTGGGGAGGAAATCTCACAGTCAACCCACAACCCCTCCACCTTTGCAGTTGCAATGGTACCACCCTAACAGCCTAGGACTGGAGAAGGGAACAAAGGGTCTAGGCATTATGCTGGCACTCTCAGCATGCTGCAACCACCACACGGAGAGAAGTTGAGTCCCTCTTCCCTGGGAACCTCCACCCTCTATCCTTCACGAGGCAGGATCCCAGCTCAGAACCACAGAATAGCTGCTCCACCCATGGCTATGCTTACCTCCTGGTAGTGGCTCTGTTTCCCTAGAGAGAGGCTGCCAGAGGCAACTGACAACCTCTCTGCCATGGCCACAGCAGAGGCTCTGCCCTTGCTGCTCCTAGTCTGTGGAAGAAAGAGAGCCTGAGGGCTACACTTGAGTTTGCACCACATCACAGTCATCACAGAGAGGAGATCAGTCTCTTCTCCCTATAAGCCCTTAACCCCATGCTTCCCAACAAGTGGAGACCCCAGCTGACATGAGCAGCGCAGCTACCCCACATCTCTGGCTGAACACTCCTAAGAGCAGTGGCTCTAGGTTTCCAGGAGGTAGAGCCCCCAGGAGCAACCAAAAGCCCCTCTGACACTGCCTCTGCAGTGGTACTACCCTGCTACCTTTGCACTGGCAAAGGAGCAAACACCCTAAGTGTCTCATCCACACCTCCAGCAAGTTGCAGTAGATCAAGGAGAAGAGGCCAGTCTGTTTCGCAAGGTTCTCACCCACCCCCACTGCTCATCACTAGGCAAGGCTGGCGTGGGCACACAGCACATACTCCTACATCCCCATCCTGGGGTGATCATTCTGAGCAATTGCTACTCTGCATCTCATTAGAGTGGAGCCTCAGGAGGCAAGTAAAAGACCCATGGCGACAACCACTACTAAGTTCCCTTCCCCTGCTGCCTCCAAGCTGGGGAAGGAATATAAACTCTAAGATCGCCTCAAAGTTGTGGTGGCCTAGGAGTGCCAAGCTATGACCTATAACCAGCACTCAAGGGGTAGAAGAGCCCACACTTTCGAGAACTGAGAGGGAACATGGCTGGAAATGAGAGGAAATACTGGGGACTATGTGACTGAGCAAGAGGCTACCGACTGACCACTAAGCCTAAGCACCACCTACTGGATCACACCCCAAAGATTCAACACCAAAATACCCCACTAACATACCTCACTGTGAAAACAAAGACAAGTCAACTACAAATAAAGACCCTGCACAAAGCCTCGGCCCTTTGAAAACATCCAGAAAAGAAGTCTACTGACTGTATTCAATCTACAACACAGTTAAAGGAACACCCATATGCAGAAATGAGAAAGGACCAATGCAAGAACTCTGGTAATTCAAATGGCCAGAGTGTCTTATGTCCTGCAAGTGACCACACTAGTTCTGCAACAAGGTTCTTGACAAGGCCAAGATGGCTGAAATAATAGAAATAGAATTAAGACTATGCATAAGAATGAAAAGCATTGAGATTCAGAAGAATTCCAAAATGCAATCTAAAAAAATTAAGAATACAATGAAATGATACAGGAGCTGACAGACAAAATAGCTGGTATTTAAAAAAACAAAACAAAACACTAAACTGGTATGACAGAGTTGAAAAACACACTCCAAAAATTTCACAATGCAATCACAAGTATTAACAGCAGAACAGACCAAGCTGAGGAAAAAAATCTCAGAGCCTGAAGACTGGCTCTCTGAAATAAGACAGTTAGACAAAAATAAAGAAAAAAGAATTAAAAGGAAGAAACATGACTTTCAGGAGATATGAGATTATATTATGAAGCCAGATCTACTAATCACTGGCATCCCTAAAAGAGATAGGGAAAAAGCAAACATATTGAAAAACGTATTTCAGGATATCAGTCATGAAAACTTCCCTAACCTTGCTAGAGAGGCCAACATTTAAATTCAGTAAATGCAGAGGATCCAAGAAAGACATTACACAAAAATATCATCCCCAAGATACATAATCATCAGAATTTCCAAGTTCAAATTGAAAGACAGAATGTTAAAGACAGCTACAGAGAAAGGATAGGTCACCTACAAAGGGAACCTCATCAGGCTAACCACAGACCTTTAAGCAGAAACCCTACAAGCAAGAAGAAATTGAGGGCCTATATTCAAGATTCTTAGAGAAAAAAATCTATGGACACCTTTAAGCACAAAAACTGGAAAATCTAAAAGAAATGGATAAATTCCTGGACACATAAGCTCCCCCACCCAAAACTGAATCAGTAAGAAATGGAATCATGAAACAGACCAATAATTAACTCCAAAACTGAGTCAGTAATAAATAACCTACCAACCCACAAGAAAGGCCAAAACTAGATAGATTTACAGCTGAATTCTATCAGATGTACAAAGAAGAACTAGTACCATTCCTACAGAAAGTATTTCAAAAAGCTGAGGATGACTCCTCCCCAAATCTATCTATGAGGCCAACATCATCCTGATACCAAAACCTGGCAGAGACACAACAAAAAGAGAAAACTTCAGGCCAACATCATCGATGAACACAGGTGCAAAAATCCTCAACAAAATACTAGCAGATCAAATCCAGCAGCACATCAAAAGTGAATTCATCTCAATCAAATAGGCTTTGATTGGTTCAAAATAAACAATAAATGTAATTCATCACATAAAACTAGACAAAATCCACGATTATCTCAGTAGATGCAGAAAAGACTTTTAATACAATTCAACATACTTTTACATTAAAAACTCTCAATAAACTACATATTGAAGGAAGATATACCACAAAATAATAAGAGCCATCTATGAGAAACCCACAGTCAACATCATACTGAATGGGCATGAGCTGGAAGCATTTCCCTTGAAAGTCAACACAAGACAAGGATGCCTTCTCTCGCCACTTCTATTCAACATAGTATTGGAAATCCTGGCTAGGACAATCAGAAAAGAAAAAGAAATAAAGGACATCCAAATAGGAAGAAACAAAGTCAAACTATTCCTCTTTGTAGATGACATAATTCTACATCTAGAAAACCCCATAGTCTCAGCTCAAAAGCTCCTTCAGCTGATAAACAACTTCAGCAAAGTTGCAGGATACAAATCAATATACAAAAATCACTAGCAATCCCACTCACGATTACTACAAAATAAATAAGTGCAATACCTAGGAGGAATACAGCTAACCAGGGAGGTGAAATATTTCTGCTAGGAGAGTTACAAACACTGCTCAAAGAAATCAGAAATGACACAAACCAATGGAAAAATACTCCATGCTCATGGATAGGAAGAATCAATATTATTAAAATGTCCATACTGCCCAAAGCAATTTACTGATTCAATGTTATTCCTATCAGACTACCACTGACATTCTTCACAGAACTAGACTCTTTTAAAATTTATATGGAACCAAAAAAAAAGGGGCAGAATAGCCAAGACAATCCTAAGCAAAAAGAACAAAGCTGGAGGCATCACATTACCTGACTTCAAGCTATACTACAGGGCTACAGTAACCAAAACAGCATGAAACTGGTATAAAAACAAACACATAGAGGAGAGATCCAAGATGGCCGATCACTAGCAGCTCAGGATTGCAGCTCCCAGTAAAAGTGCAAAGAGCCAGTGGACGCCACACTTACCAATAAATTTTCGCTGCCCACGGACCAGGGAGCCCCACAGGTCGCCAGCGTGACCCTTTTGGCTGGCGCGGCTTTTTTGCCAGCGCCTCGGCTCGGCGGCTCTTGGTGCAGAGTAAACAGAACTGAGTCTCCTTTTGGATGATGTCTGGAGCTCTGGGAAGTCAGAGTAGTCCATCCAGCTGATTGAAAAAGGGACTGAAGAGGGAAGTCAGACCGGAGACCCCCGGACAGAAAAGCACCACGAATTTCAACGCTGCTGATTTAGCCAGCATTGCGGGTCGCCACAGTGCCAATTACATAGATTCCGGAGCTGGGAATTAACAAGCTCGACGTCCACTCAGAGACCTAATTTGAAAGTTGGTAATTACAAAAACAACAGACGGATAAAACCATAAAGATGCCAAGAAGCCACTGTAAAAGAAATGAGAACACTCAAAATCGGAAGGTCTCTCCTTCTGCAGAGGACGCCAGTTCCTCAACCGTAACGGAACAAGGCTTGATGGAAAACGAGCGTGAAGAATCATCAGAATTAGGCTTCAGAAGGTGGATAATAAGAAACTTCTGTGAGCTAAAAGAATATGTTCTAAACCAATGCAAAGAAACTAATAACTTTGAAAAAAGGTTTGACGAAATGATAACGAGAATGGACAATTTAGAGAAGAACATAAATGAATTAATGGAGCTGAAAAACACAATACGAGAAATCCGTAAAGTATGCACAAGTTTTACCAGCCGAATTGATCAAGTAGAAGAAAGGATATTAGAGGTCGAAGACCAACTTAATGAAATGAAACGTGAAGACAAGATCAGAGAAAAAAGAGTAAAAAGGAATGAACAAAATCTCCAAGAAATATGGGACTATGTGAAAAGACCTAATTTATGCTTAATAGGTATACCTGAAAGTGACGAAGAGAATGAATCCAAGTTGGAAAATATTTTTCAGGATATTAACCAGGAAAATTTTCCTAAACTAGCAAGGCTTGACAAAACTCAACTCCAGGTAATACAGAGAACCCCACAAAGATATTCCTCAAGAAGACCAACCCCAAGACACATAATTGTCAGATTTACTCGGATTGAAATAAAGGAGAAAATACTAAGGGCAGCCAGAGAGAAAGGCCAGGTTACCCATAAAGGGAAGCCTATCAGACTCACAGCAGATCTCTCAGTAGAAACTCTACAAGCCA
>PVKP010028895.1:0-29615 GCA_004027715.1 Plecturocebus donacophilus | reverse complement strand
TTTTTTTTTTTTTTTTTTTTTTTTTTGTATTTTTAGTAGAGACGGGGTTTCACCATGTTGGCCAGGATGGTCTCAATCTCTTGACCTCGTGATCTGCCCACCTCGGCCTCCCAAAGTGCTGGGATTACAGGCTTGAGCCACCACACCTGGCCACCACCATTTCTTATACATCTTCAGATGTTGTTATAAGCCTTTATCAGGTGACAAAAATATATGAGTTGTAAAATGCATAGATAACTATTTTTTAAAATAGCAATGAATGTTGTGTTGCAGCTTTTATAATTTTACATATGCATATTAACCTATGTTTATGTGAACATTAGCTTATTAAATTGCTCTCGATTAAAATGTACAAATAAGCTTAAAGTAATTTGCTAAAATGATTAGTGGCATTTGGAAATATAATATATTTTATTGAATATTCATAAAATTAGAATGTGAACTCTTTAAAAATTATGTGTTAATCAACTATCTAATAAAAATACTTTTTTAAATAAAAGAGATAAGGACAGTGGGAACTCAGAGTTCATAAAGGGAAAAGCATGTACCTTGACTTAAAAACCAATGTATATGAAAGCATAAAGCATAAAACCAACAGGTTTCTTTTGTTTTTAAGTAGTAAATTTTTAGATGAATTACTCCAATTTGCATGTTAACATATCACATACTCATTTTCTCTTTACAGTGGTAAGTTAATGCAAATCTAATACTAGAATTTAATAATCAGCAATTAATAAACATATTAATTGAGGCATGATATTTTCAGATCATGCAATTCTGTATAAAAATAAATATAACAACACCAAAAGTCTACAAGGACACAATTATATGGGAAGTTAAATGGCTATTAAAGAAGCGTCCTATTTTAGATAGTCCTCAGATTGAAACCAAGAAAATAATGGCACTTTTTTCTCTAGTGGCAAAGGTGAAGGTAAACCTTAAATCTTTCACAAAAAGACAGTGAGGACCTGGGGCATTTAAATTCCTGCTCCCTGTTTTCAACAAAGCCTACTACAATTTTTCCCTTTTCTACTGGATTTTCACATACATTTTGTATTATGATTTCTACTTTTTAAGATAAACTAATCACAATTAGAACAGTAGTTAATGACTGAAAATGTCATGGTAAATTACTAAATGTTATTTAGTAATAACTACTGAACCTAAAATGTGGAACTTTCGGCCAACATAAGATAAGGGCAGTAAGAATCAATCAACTTCAGCTGTGGGAAAATTACAATATTAACATTATCTTTTGGGATTTTGACCATGGTTTTGATCCCTTGTCATTTGACCTCATGCCCATCAGCACTGGATATTTAGGGGACTCAGAATATGAGAATATTAATATTCTCACTTTTTAAAAGTTACTGTAAGAAAAATAAGAGAGGAGACAATATCAACAAAGATATGTAGTTTTATAAATGTGTCTGTATTCACCTATTCTAGATGGCCAAGTGTTTATATATAACATATATTATATATATTATGTATAAACACATATAAATACATAAATCATACATATAATTTCTATAAATATATAATTTTTTACTGTATTACTTCCAACTGAAATTCAGGGTATATGTTAAAAATTAAATGTGTTATAGAAATCAGAATGAAAACATTGTAACATTTAAGAACCATAGACAGGCTTTTCCCATCTCCAGTTACTCTGCATGCTCATCCAATAAGAATTTGTCTTCAAATGAGACACAGCATGGAAGGAAATGGCAACTTCCCAGGCAGGTGAGCAATGCCAACACTCTGGCCTTTAGTAGCCTACTTGTTGAAAGTCATCGCCAAGGTCTACAGGATTAACCTCTGCCTTGGTTAGCTAAATAGATGTTCTACCCAGTGATTCAGAAGTGAGAGCCTTTACATGCAGAGATTTTAGTTTTATGGATAATGACTAAGCAGGCTATTTAGCATAGGCCTTCCACAGAAAATTTTATGAGGTAAAATCTGTAGTAGCATGATTACAGAAAACCCTCAAGTATGTCAAGAAGATGTCTAATCTTCAACATTCTAGAAAACCTCTAGTTCAAGAGGATTTGGACTATGAAATACATGATAATTTCTAAGATAAGTACATTTTACATTCCAGAAGAAGGACTGAAAGATTCTAGATAATTATTCATCCTGATAGAAAGTAGATGAGTTGGACAGATTGGATAACAATGAAACTTGTGTAAGTCTTCCCTTCACCTCTGTATTCAATCTGCTGCTAATTAAGGACTAGTATTCCACAACTACAGCACCATGCCCAGTAGCCACAGGGCAAATATATCATGTAAGCCAAACAAACCAAAATTTTCCCTAAGATTATATATTTGAAATCAAAGAAATAAACACAGTCCCCTTTTTGGTAGTGAAGCTTAGGGTTGATAATGGGAAGGTACATTTAGCTATAAAAAATAATAAAGAAAAGACAAAAAAACTGAGAGGCAAGAAATAGAATGAGAACTCTCTGATATGACTCAGTTCTCTTTTTCTGGTTGTTCTTCCCTTTCTGACTCTCAATTTGAGACATATTAATATATATTTTTCATTATTCACAGAAATATCTAAAATAATAATGGAAACTAATGAGACAATAAAAGAAAGAAAATGAAAAATTACCAACAGAAAAAACAGTTGAAGATTTAAGTAAGCATTCCCGCATACCAAACTATTTTTAGTTTATGTTAAACTGGTTAAATTGATGGTGGTAATTTCTTTTTTACCAATTTTTTTTTAAGATGGAGTTTTGGCATGATCTTGGCTCACTGCAAACTCTGCCTTCTGGTTCACTAACATTTTTATTTTGTTATATTGGCAAGTTCATTTCTCCTGTGGAATACATTTCTCAACATATATTACTTGTTCAATTACATATCTTATTTACTTCTCCATCTCAACTCACAACCTTAAAATAGCTCAGCTTGTCTATGAAAAATATAAGCTAAAGGGAAGTAAATATCCATATTCAGTTTTTGACTGTCAATAATTCACTCTGATCCATTTGGCTCTAAAATCTCTTTCTCACAAGTCATATTTGCACTGAATAACTTTTGACAAATGGAAGAATAAGTTATTAAACATAATCTATTACTTTATCTCTAAACAGGTTAAATTTCTCTCTCTTCCTCTCTGTTTTCATGATTTGTTGACGTATTTGCAACATAATTATTTTTTACTCCTTCACTTGGCTAGTAGTCTCTTCATTTCATGGGAATTAGAATACTTTAGGGCTATCACATGCACTATATGGTACTCACAGAGGCCAAGATTGCCATGATGATGTTTATTCATATGTCATGTTTATGGATAAGAAAACAGGTCCAGGGAACTAAATGGCAAGAAAATAAACAAGACATTTGGACTACTTTATTTCTTATGTTCCTTCCATTATATTAAATGCTAGTAGAAAAGGTAAAAGCAATTCAGAAAAACAAATGCTTATCATTAAAAATGTGTACAGTATAAAATATGGTCCACACACCAACATACCAGTTATGTAGTATCACTCTTCTAAATACAATTGCAAACATTTCTAATTATATCCAACATTTTTATGTATCACAGATTAGAATAGTTTTATTGCTTTATATAAACATTCCATTTTGACAATTCTTGTATCAACTTATTTGTTGTCTAGCCTGTTTAGACAGTGTAGAAAAAACACTCTTTGTTCCTCATAATAACCAGATTTATCTTCAGTGAACAAATTCTACATTATTGAGAAAAGTATATACAAAATTCTGACTATAAATATTGTATTATTCATATATATAAGACAATGATACAAATTTAAAAGTTTTAGCCACCAGAAAATTCAGAAAAGAAAAAAATTAATACTCAGAAAGCCATAACCTAAATGCAATATAATAATGAATCTAAGCCACTTAGCTATAAAATGTAAATATATTGTGAAAGAAAAGAGGTATACTGGCACATTTTGGAATTTTAAACAAATCATATGTCTTTAGTGGGAGAACATAAAGCTAAATAAGGCACAAGCATTATTTATTAATTGCTTTAAAAGAGCTAGAAAATATTATCCAATTTAATATAAAAAGAAAATTTTGTATAAGAGAGCATATATATTTTTATTTTTTAAAGAATTTTTTTTTCTGTGAAGTTTGCAAAGAAAAAATGAATTGGAGTTGACACTTGAATTTAAAAGTAAAAAGCTTCATTATCAATAGTGAAATAATATGCCCCAAAATAATAGCAACAAACTACCTAAATAGCAAAATTATTTTCGTAGAGTCATTAAGTAATTTTTAGGTACAAATTTTCTTATTAAAACAAAATACATACACCCACTGAAGTTTTGTTCTCTACTATCGTCTGAATTATATAAAACAATCAAGAAATCTAAATAAAGCAATCTTAATTTTAATAACCTAAACATGTAGGTGACTTAGATATTTTCTTATGAGGAAATCATAGCTGAAAATGGTATTCAGGAGATTATATTGGTAAAAAATAGGTAAAAATTGATGAAGTCATTAAATTTTCAAAAGTTATAAATTATCCTGTAAAGCTTCACTGGCTGCAAATTAGCCTGTGCTGTAGCCCTCTGCTAACAATCTATAGATCATTTTATTATTCATGAATTTTAGTAATTTCAGGACACCACAGGTCATCTTACGCTCATTTATTTGCTAAACACCTTGTGCTAGCATGCCTATGCTGAAAAATTGCTACTATTTACTCCCTGTGGGACAAGCAAGCAACAAAGTGCCGATTTTGGCCCCAGACATCCAGTATGTGAGGCTGCACATACATCTTGCTGTCAGTGAAATAAATGAGCCCTTAAATTGGCTGCAAAGCTTTAAAAACTGAAATTTATATGTCTAGTTATCAAACAGAAAGTTCAGAACACCTGCCAATATGAAACGTAATTGTGACAAACTGTTACATTTTACCTTTAACTTTTCGGTTTTAATACCACAGCTTCATTATAAAAAAATTTCTACAAAATACCTCAAGTCAGTAAAACAAAATAATTGTGGCTCTATAGTGTGTGTGTGTGTGTGTGTGTGTATGTATGTGTGCATGCAATGGCCTTACCATTGAAACACTAAGTCATCCATCAGGCGATGAATAACACGTCACACACAACCAGAGCCTCAGAATTTACTTTGAGCAGAAAGTCAAGTCCCAGCAGATTTGCCAACTTCAGGGAGCATTACAGCTTCTTCACAAGTTCCTCTTAAAATATCAGCAATACTGATAGCAAAGAGGTTCTATTTTATTTTCTTTCCTAATCACTAGAGAATTTGACAGATGGAAAGATATTAATTATGAAGAATCCCTTTATACTCACTTCATGATGAAGACACATTGCTTAAGGGTCACCTGATTTGTCTAAGAAAACAAAGGCAGCCAGTGATGGGAGCAGACAGCATCTGTGGAGGGGAGGAGGGCTTCATACCTTAGAGTTCTAAATAGGATAGAAAAATATTCACATTAATAATTACAGTAAGAAGAGCAGCCATGACAGACACTCACTAAATATTTTAAAAAGAAGTCTTACCTGTATTGTGTATTAAATCCTCATCATGACTCCAGTTGTAGTGATGAGAAAACTGAGATAAAATCAGGAAAAATGACTTGCTCATGTTGGTCACGTATAGGCGTGTGTTGTGGAACCGTGATTCAAATTCCACAGTCTAGCTTTAGGATCCTCATAAGGAAACCACTCTTAAATCTCTGAAGCCTCAAGAAAGACTAAACCCAGTTTGATGATATCCAAGCTACCCTCTTTTTTTCATTATTCCACACCACATAATAATAATTTGTATTGTGCTATACAATGTGTTTCTCTTTAATGGCGTTATAACTTTTGACAATCAACCACTTACAACCTTCCAAGAAATAGGATTCTTTACAGTATGTACTCTTTTATAAGTCCTATAAGTCCTGTGTTACATGTATGTATATGAGCTGGTTTGGGCACACGAAATGAAGAAACCAAGTGAAGAGTGAGGCAGGAAGTATTTCACTCTTTACTTGCTAACACTATTTTTTTTTTCTGCCTCAAGTACTGTCTTTCTTGTATAAAACCATACAGATCCTTTAGGATTCTAAAGATAGCACATATTAATCAAATTCATTTTTAAGTAACAATATAGTTAATTTAAACTTTCTATTCTACTTGAAATGTTCAAATGAGAGATTTGTGAAATAATGCATTGGCAGTATAAATGAATCCTTCCTATCAATATAGCTCACAAAAGAAACCAAGGATTATATCTTATTCTTCCTATGAATTCATTTTGTGTGAAATTCTCAAGGCAAGGCAAAAGAAGAGCTTTAATAATTCTGAAGTAAGAACTATACTTTAAAAATGTATGACACTTATGCTTTGATTAAATTTTTTCTGATGCCTTCTTTCAGATGTTGGCTTTCAGATTGGTGATAGCCAATGATTTGTCCTCTTGTTAGAGGAATGTGATTTGTCTGTCATATATTTTGCTAACCGATTTTCCAAGTCACTCTGTCCTTCATTATATTCATCATATAAGCTGGTTCTGCAGCTATCTTAGAAAAATACAAAATTGATTATTTTACATTCCAGTCTAACTGCCTTTGTTCACAATTCAACTCAGACATATACTGTCTTGAATTTTAATTTGCCAGTGTATCCAGTGTCATGAACTATTTATAATGCCCACAAAACTCTTGACATATATTAACTACTCAATACTGAATAAATTATTTCTATTTACCTCTTTTTTCTCCAATCTAATGCCCTAAACATGTCAGTATTATATGCTGAATCAATTCCCTACAACCAAGAGACATGTGATGATAATATTTCTAAAAATAATTACAATCAGCATTTCCTGAGTTTTATTAATAGCCAATCACAGTTTTAATAAGTTTGCAGATATTAGCATATACGAAACTCAAACATATTATTAAAGACAGTAAGATCACAAAGAAGTTGAGTAAATTGCTAAGGTCACATAATTATTAAGTTTTGGAGGCAGTGGGCACCTGTGGCAACTGAAGAGAAGGTAGAGAGTGAGGTTAGGCTGTTATGTTTCCCCACCTATTAAGAGCTGACTGTGACCCTGGACTCAAAGTTACAGTTCCTGAATTCCTATCAAGTGGCCCTCTTGTGCTAATCTACCCTGCGTTAGCCAGACAGACTCCATTTTGCTGAGAGCCAGAGAGGTTCTGTCTTGACCTCGCCTCACCCCTCCTGCCACTCCTCCTTTAAGTGCACACCTGGGTCTAGCTGCTGTGCTGGGTCATGCTGTACTTGAAACTATAGAAACATATAACCTTTGTAACCACAGCCTGCTTGGCAAGCCCACTTGCCATTGTGAATGCCCTCCCTTGATTGATTTTATGGCAAGTACCGAATACCACCCTCAGCACAGGCAATCATGGGAACCGCTTGTGCATACCCTCTTTGAAAATCAACAATCATGAGACCCTTCTGCCTCCTAGTTACCAGCCTCCTTATCTAACTTGCTTGTTCTGCTTCTGTAAACTCTGCTCCAGCTAGGCTCCTCCTCCCCTACCTTATGCAAGGTGTAAAAAGAAATCCAGCCCCTTCCTCGGGGCTGAGAGAATTTTGAGCGTTAGCTGTCTCTCGGTCACTGGCTAATTAATAAAGGACTCGTGATTCAAACTCAGAGCGTGGTGCTGTTCCATCTAACTCACCTGGGCATAACACTCTCTACTCAAAGATTCGCTCAAGGCCAAGTTAGCTGAGTCATCTGGTCCCTTCAGGCATAGCTGTATGAATAAATATTCCCTTATCTACTCATTGCTGCACCCCCAATTACTTGTCCTTGAAACTATTGAGTTTCCTATACTTCACTCACAACAAAAATTTCTTAAACTCTCTTTCAGTTACTGAGTTTGAGTATGTTCTGTGTTTCTTGCTGGGATGTCACTGATTGAGGGATAATTTACTATGTTCACAGATACAATAGCAGGGACTAGAAAAGGCTAGGTGATTTGTTCAAGTTTGATAATTTGGAGGGAAGTTGCCCTGGCTAAAGAAAGGTGATAAAAATTAGTGGATTTTCAATGGCGCCTCCAATTTTCAATGGCGTTTAGTGGTGGAAATAATAAATATTTGTTTGCTTGTTTTCTCTTCGGGTGACAAATTCAATAGCTACATTGAATTGTAGCATTACTAGAAAAACATATTGTTCCTCAAGTATGACTAGGATGAGAAGCACACTGGTGAGAAGCTGGAGCATGATATTCCCAGAAGGAATAATAAAAAGCATAAGGCACTGGAGAGCCGGAGAGTTATATGATGGTTTTGAGGGGTGAAAAAGCGTAAAGGCATAAGGAGGTCTCTGTGAGTCTGTGTGTGTGTGTGTGTGTGTGTGTGTGTGTGTGTGTGTGTGTATGTGTGTGTGTGTGTGGTGTTCCTCTGAATCGGGAAATATAGACTGGGAGGTAGGAAAACACTACATTAACTTTGAAAATATGTTTGAAGTAATGCTTTCAAAGACCAACATTTTCGACAGGAGTTTTTTAGTTAACTTTTAAGTTTCCCATTCAAATAGAGAGTAAAGCTATTAAATAGGTGTTTATCTGAATAATTATAATCTTACATTGTTTTTGTTTCTCAGATCTATATAACCTACATTATAAATAGGTTAATATATATAATTAGATTATATAGATATATAGAGATTGTATATAGATTATATGCACATATATTACATATTATATATAATTATAAAATCTATATATAATCTATATTATATTATATATATAATTATATAATCTACAAAAATTATAATATATGCTATATATTATATATATATATATATATATATATATGTATAATCACAAATGTTGTTTTAAGTCATGCCTTCTTTTTTTGTAATCTGAACAATTAGGTGTATTAACCACTTATTAGATTTACATTATCACTATATTGCTTAGCTATAATAAATATATTCCATTATTGTAGCTTACTGAATTTAAGATTATTCTCATTATTCCATTCAACAACATCTATTATATGAAAAGATAAATATATATATACACATATCAACAGTTTATTGCTCATTCCTTTACATATGTGTGTTTTCTAACTATTCCAGCAGAGAGGAAATAAAATTTATGATGGAAATGATTGAGTGAGACATATCCAAAAACAGAGGCATGCAAGAGCTAATAGAGATATCTTTAAATGTTAATACTAACTCCTTTATATTCATTTTTATACATACTAATTCACCAACAAATTATTGTGTAGTTATCATTAAGATATGATCTAGTCCAGAGATGAGTAAACTACTGGCCACAGGTCAAATCTTGGCCACTACCATTTTGTAAATAAAATTTTATTGGAACACAGCCAGATTCATTCAATTACATATTGTCTATGTCTGACTGTATGTTACAATGTCAGTGTTTAGCAATGTGAGAGATGCTGTGATGGTGACTGAGACGCCCACAAAAAACAAATTCTCTGGTCCTTTTCAGAAAAAGTTTGACAACCCCAATATAGATAATGCTGCTAAAAGTTGTAAATTTGAACAGCTATTTGGAATCAATAACTCATTTATTCTTAAATTTGATAAATAATTTCAAGAGGTTCTATTCTGACTCACATTTAATATTTGGGGAAATCAATGTTGAGCTTTTGAAGAAAGCCCAACTGTTAGCTACTATTATTCCAGACCTCATCCCATTTAGCTTTCCATGATACGGTTATTTTTCTCTTGGTTAATATAATATGAGCTCAAAAACTGCTCTCCTAAAATCCTTCAAATATTTAAGTAAATTATTATTTATGATGCTACATATTTTCTTTTGGGAGTTTGCCAAATTTTTGTTAAATAACACTTGTAAACTTCAGGCATTTAGAGCACAGTGAGAGGAATTTTAGGTGATGGAGAGACTTGTTACCTTAAAAGTCATACAATAAAGGTTTCACTTCCTTTACATGTCAGAACTGACCATTTACCATACCTTTCTTACAAGTAAATTACACATGAGTTTGGAGTGGTATGGAATAAAATTTTTTAATAAATTAATTTATTTAAGACTATAAATAAAACATTCTTCAACATGATTAATGTTGAAGAAATCTAAGGACAGAGATAATACAAGATATTGCAAATAAAAATAGTATTAGTTTAGTTGATTTTCTTAATTCTTAAACAACAATTAGTTTTCCAAGAGACACAAGCATATTAGAACAGACATACATTTGGTCTAAAAATAAGCTGCTAACAAATGATTCTAGGGTAGTTTTAAATATACAGGAATAATAATGGGTGCAACACAAAGGAAATGGTTTTGAATGAAACCACTGCTCTTTCTCATGTGTACGTGAAACAGTCTCCAATCTACTACAACAGTACTGTTGTTTGTAGATCATTATATTTTCACTCACCAACTTATTCCCTTAGAGGCAGTCTGCTTGATGTCAGTAAATACTACAAAAACATTTTTTTCCACCTATATTCTAGCAGGCCTTGTGCCAGTCACATTTACCCTTTCTGTCTTTCTCTCCTTCCTTCCTTTCTTCCTTCTCTCCCTCCCTCCCTCCCTCCTCCCTTCCTTCCTTCTTTCCTTCTTTCCCTCCTTCCCTCCTTCCCTCCCTCCCTCCTTTCTTCCTTCCTTTCCTTCTTTCTTTCTTCCTTTCTTCACTGTCTGAGAGAGAGAGAGGGTCTGGCTCTGTCTCCAGGCTGGAATGCAGTGGTGCTATCTCGGCTCACTGTAACCTCTGCCTCCCGGGCTCAAGTGATTCTCCTGCCTCCTGCCTCAGCCTCCCAAATAGCTGGGACTATAGGTGCACGCCACCACACCCAACTTTTTTTTTTTTTTTTTTTGTATTTTTAGTAGAGACGGAGTTTTACCATGTTGGCCAGGATGATCTTGATCTCTTTACCACATGATCCGCCCGCCTCAGCCTCCCAAAGAGCTGGAATTCCAGGCGTGAGCCACCATACCCAGCCAGCCAGTCACATTTTCTATTCCCTGTGACCTCTTAAAGAAATTTCTTGTATGAAGTACCTAAGCAAAATATGTTCTGGTATGTCCGTAGAAGCATTATTAATTTAGTAAATGAAAGATTAGCATTGCAGAGCTCTGTTTTTTAAATTACTGAATTTTTTAAAGGATCATTTATATCCCCACATTAAGTACTAATCAATATCAAATTTATGGAACTTTACAGAGGTTTGACTGCATTTCCACTTTTCAAACATTTAAGAAACTGTTAGTGACTTTTGCCTAACTCTGGTTGCTTGACATAAACTAGTTAGCACCAAATGAGTATCACATTTAGATGAAATTCATGTGAAATAGAAACTGGTCCTATTTTAAAATATTCTGTTGTCAGAGGGTAGAAATTGATGCAAAGTATAGAAAAAGTCACTTTACTTTCATGTAGTATTTAACATTTTTTATGCATGAAAATATTTGAATAGTTTCTTAAACTATAGATTCTAGCCTCATATGTAAGGATTATGACCCATTAAATGGGAGATTAGGCCACAAATTTACATTATAAGCAAGCAGTCCAGGAGATTCTGAGGTCAGACATTCATGAAACAAAACTGAAAACATGTTGGCATAAAATTGGATAAACAGTTTTCAGATAACATACTTTAATATTAATCATTGATGAATCTGTTGTATTAGTAAAGTATATGGCTTTTCTCCACAGAAAAATGGCCATCTGTATCTATAAACGCTCTGTTAATGGGCTTTTTTGAAGACCTGCAATGGACACCAAGTTAAGCACATCTGGGTTTAGAATAACTATTAATATAATGGCGATAGATTTGTGACTCATTTCTACTATAGCATGTATTATATGCATTTTAGAATGCTTTTATTAAAAGACGCAGAACTACAGAGCCTTGATAAAGTAATGGTGGCATAGTGTAAGTGTGGTTATCGCAATAAGGGGAAAAAAAACTTCATTTGAACTGCAGGAATTCTCCTACAGACAATTCTTATTAACATTTAAATTGGATGGTCATTCTAACATCTAGGCCAATTCTGGGCTCACGGAACCATGGTGAAATTCTTAAATCTGATCTCTGGTTTTTCTATTAATGTATATACACTACTCTGTCTTTCTGGTCTCTCTGTCTCTCTTGCTCTCTCTCTTTCCCTTTCAATCAGATGCTTTTCACATTTCTTAGCATAAGTTCTTGAAAAAAAGTGGCCCTATAATTATTTTTACTAATTTAACACAGCATTTTTCACCAAACTAATTCATAAAAATTAGTCCAGAGTTGCCACCTTGCAAATATTCTGGAATTATGCCACTAATAGTGATAGTTAGATAATCAATCTTATTCCTGTCATCTGTGTACTGGGTATAGATAATACACAGTCCCATTCATTTTCATTAAAGACCCTTGTCCCCCAGTGGAGGTGGGGGTGAAACAACTTCTCTTAGAAGAGGAAACTCAAGATACATCCAATGCAATAAAACTTTTCAAGATATGTGGGAAAATAACTCAAATTCACTGAAGTAGTTTACCTTATCTGTAAATTATGAAGGTGGAGTAGATTTTTCTGTTTCCTCATGCTGTGGTATTCATTTTATCACATACAAATAATTTTGCTAAAAGACATATAATAGAACATTAATTTTAAATATCTTGTAATAAAGTTACTATGTAAGAAATATCAACTTTTAGCTAAACAGATTATAAAGGCTGTGAAAGGTAAAATGGCATTCTTAAGTATATTATAATTAATGCATAACCATTTGTAAAAATAAAATTCGACATAAGCCAGAGAAATCATAATTATTTTATATATAATTAAAAACTTTATATATATAAATAGTATACATATATACTATATATAATACATGCACACACATATATAATGTATTACATATGCACACACATATGCCCATATAATTATTGTATTAATAGTAACTTTCTTCTTATTTTTCATTATATATGCAAACTCCAAAAGTAGATCTCTATTGAATTTCTTGATGTTCTTGTATCTTTTATTCCATTCTGTAGAATATAGTAGAAACGATAAACAGCTTTTATTTTTTTAAAGGTAGAGAATAGATTTCAACTTATGTTAAAGTTATGCTGAGAATGAAATCCAAACTAATGTTCATAAATTGCACTAAAAAACACAAAATTTAAATTAGCTTTTAAAAAAGCAAATTTTAGTATAATTTTACTTTAAAAATTAGAGTCTAAAATGGAAGTTCTCTGTCTTTCCTTAAAGAATACACTGACTCACCCCCGAGCTATGCAGGCTCAGTGTATCAAGGTGAGGGGCAGTCCACGAACCTGTAACACAAACATGCCTTACAGTTTGTGCTGAGGCACACATTTGCAAAAGTCTGAGGAACCAACTTTTACAACTGCTGTTTTAAAACTGCAAGCACTCTTTGAAGATATTTAGGAAGTGTTAGAGGAGAAATGGTGATTGAATAGACAAAATAATAAACATTACTTGACTTTTATTCTTTCAAATTAAATGCAAAATAAAAAGTGTGACTGTTAATAATATAGTGATGAAATTGAAGATTCTTTTTTTTTTTTAATTATACCTTAAGTTCTGGGGTACATGTGCAGAATGTGAAAGTCCTTTTCGGGGACATGGATGAAGCTGGAAATTGTCATTCTCAGCAAACTGACACAAGAACAGAAAACCACCACAATGCATGAAGATTCTTATTTAAAATTAGAAAAGAAGAAATGAATCATGCCTAGATTTCAATATCAGATTTATCTATGATATATTTTGTGGTTTTAAGTTACTGAAAAAATTCTCTGACTTGGTCTCTCTGTAATTTAAAATGTGGCCCAGTAGTGCCTCAAAAAAAATATATTGTGAAGAAAAGCAAATAACTCTTTGCAAAATGTCCTTAAATAAAGCTAATCCCAGATATGTGATTTGGCACAGATATAATTTTATAAAAGAATATTTTAACAAACTGGTGTCTGCTTCCAAAAGCCATCATTGAGCTTTATTTATTCATGAATTATGTAGGATTAGGATAAGGAATTAGAATTAATGCCTTATTCTCTAATTTTCATTGTTTAAACTGAAGACTGTTGTCAATCTGCTTAACTCTGTACTTAACAATTCAATATACTATCAATGTAGAAATAAGGTGACATCCAAATATTTTATCCTAACATAACTGATATTAAGCAGAATATTTCTGAAAGTTTTAGGTGTCTAATTAACTATTTATATTTACCTGTCACTAGGACTAAAGTCTATATGAGAGGAAGGTGAGAAGAATGATTAAGTCTCTGGATGCATAATTTACAACTAAAAAATGCTTCTCCCCATTGTACTCTCTTTTCTTTACTTTCAATTTAATATTAAAAACAACATGTTAACCATTTCTTCTAAAAAAGAAAGAAACATTACTAGTGTGAACTCTTCCTATTAGGCCATTTATCTTTGGACACATTGCAGTTTCAAATGACAGAGTATGTGACCAAGTCTGATGAGTCCTAAAAAATAATTCTATGGAAGAATTCCAAACATAAATTTGTCAAGATAAAAACACATTAAAAAGGAGACTAGTCCTATGTAAAATGAAAAAGACAGAAAAAGGTACTCTTTTTCTGCACTCCACTTTGGGACAGAAGAGTGTGATATGATGCTTGGAACTGCTACACCCTCTGAATGTAAGACAAGCTTTCTTGCTCTAGCTATTTTACTATGTAAGATAAGGGAATGTCTTAAGGGAATGAGACACTATTAGTTCAACGGTCTGCTATTTCCTGCCAAAACTTTGTCACTAATGAAGAACATTATTTTAGCAGCTTTGTTCAATCTCTTTTTAAAAGGAAAAAGAGCTGTTTGGCTGAGCTCAAATGGTCTCAAAAATGCAATCTGCATACACGAGAGACAAAACATTTGGTATGATATTTCACTGAATTGGTCTGTATGTGCATTTCTATATTGTGTCCGTTCATAGACCGGGTAAGGATGTTGTCACTGACCCTAGTCTATTTTTCTTCTCATTTTATCTCATTACATGTCTCTTTAATAGAAAAACACACATACTCTCATGTATGCACACACATTATGAAGATTCTAATCCAGGGCATCCAAATAACTAATGTTTACTTATTTGAACATATGACAATTTACATATAAAAGTGATTATTTAGACCAGAAAGTGAGAGATTTACAAGTAAAGTATAAGTAGAAATACTTTTCTCCACCTGTTAAAGCTGTCATCTCTTTATCATTACTGAAAAACATGAGCAGTACCTAAGTTGTGTGTATGCCTATGTGAATACATTCATACAAATAAACACATATGCACATATATGAACATAATAGATGTATACTGTAGGAGAAAAAAGTAATACCTTTCCTTTATCCATCATAGGTTCATGGTTGAGCTGCCTACAACAAAGGATCAATTAGCAAGAGAAAAACATAACAAATGTATGTAATACAAGTTTTACCTGACATGGGAACCTTCATAAGGAAATTAAGACCCACAGCAAAGGGAAACTTGTGTATTTTTATGCTTAAGTTTAAGAGTGGACAGTCATGGGAAAATATAATTGGACAAAGTGGGAATGATCCAATGGGTAAACTAGGGAAGAATTTAGCAAGGCCCATTTGTACAGAACAGATTCTCCTTGGTGTCTCTGCACGTTAGACTCCTTTCCTCTGGGTATCCAGAGGAGACCTCTCAATTAAGGATTTTATGACTTGCTTTAGGAAAAGTAAAACAATTCTTCCCAGGTTTTAGGACCTGCTTTAGAGAAGAGTAAGGGGAAGGTCGGAGAGACCTTCCTATTTCTGCTGTTTTCTCAGATGCCAAAGTACCATATTCTGGGGTAGCATGTACATCAATACCATTATTTTTCCCCAACTTAAAATAATAGGATAAACATTATTTCATTTGTATCATAATTGTAAATGTTTTTCTTTTAAAAGAGGCATTACATATGTGCTGTTAATAAAGACATATCATGAATTAATACGTATGCCAAAAGGTGGAGAGATAAAATGCTAATAAATAGGAACAATTACATCAGCTATGAAATATGATATAGAACATTTAATAATATCTAATCAGTAAATAGTTTGTCTGAGAGGTAATAAAGAAGTCTTTTTTTTTTTTATCTCCAGCTTCTAAATTGCAAAAATAAAACATCATATATTTTGGGAAACATGGTGTCCATAGGTTAGCATTTCCAGAAGCAGAATTGAGATGGAGATTCTTGTACAAATGAGTTATTGAGGTAGTGATCTCAAGAGAAACATGTCAGAGAACCTGGGAATGCACCCATTTTTTTTTTATACTTTAAGTTCTGGGGTACATGTGCAGAATGTGCAGGTTCCTTACATAAGTATACACGTGCCATGGTGGTTTACTGCATACATCCCCCGTCATCTACAGTAGGTATTTCTCCTAATGTTAGCCCTCCCCAATCCCCCAATCCCCTGCTACCCCTTCCCCTTACCCCCAATCCCCGACAAGCCCTGGTGTGTGATGTTCCCCTCCCTGTGTCCGTTTTATCATTGTTCAACACCCACCTATGAGTGAGAACATGCAGTGTTTGGTTTTCTGTTCTTATGTCAGTTTGCTGAGAATGATGGTTTTCAGCTTCATCCATGTTCCTGCAAAGGATATGAACTCATCCTTTTTTGTGGCTGCATAGTATTCCATGGTGTATATGTGCCACATTTTCTTTATCCAGTCTATCATTGATGGGCATTTGGGTTGGTTTCAAGTCTTTGCTATTGTGAACACTGTCACAATGAACATATGTGTGCATGTGTCTTTATAATTGAATGTTTTATAATCCTTTGGGTATATGCCCAGTAATGGGATTGCTGGGTCAAGTGATATTTCTAGTTCTAGATCCTTGAGGAATCACTACTTTCTTCTACAGTGGTTGAACTAATTTACACTCCCATCAACAGTGTAAAAGTGTTCCTATTTCTCCACATCCTCTCCAGCATCTGTTGTCTCCTGATATTTTAATGATCGCCATTCTAACTGGCATGAGATGGTATCTCAATGTGGTTTTGATTTGCATTTCTCTAATAACCAGTGATGATGAGCTTTTTTTTCATATGTTTGTTGGCTGCATAATTCAAAATCCAAAAATCCTTTAAAATCCTGATTTCAGAAGTCTGAAACAAATTTGCAGAAGTAAGATTGTTGGACCACATGGTAGTTGTCTTTTAAATTTTTTTAGAAACTTTCATACAGTTTTATACATTGACTGTATTGTTCTATATTCCCAATGTTGTATAAGGAGTCTAGTTTATCTACATCCTCACCAACATTAATTATCTCTTTATTTGTTTTTATTATATCCATCCTAACAGATATGAAGTTATATCTCATTGTGAGTTTGATTTACATTTCTTAAATGGTTAGTGATATTAAATATTTTTTCATGTTTCTGTTGGCCACTTGTATGTCTTCTCCAGAAAAAAATTATATTCAAATCACTTGTCCCTTTTCTAATTAAATTATTTGGTGTTTTAATATGAGTTGAAAATTTTTATCATATATTTTGTATATTAACCTTTAATCAGATGTGTGATTTGCAAATATTTTCTATGACATTAGTTGTTTTACATTCTGTTGATTTTTTTCCTTTGCTGTGCAAAAGTTTTGTTTTTCATTTTTTATGGTCCCACTTATCTATTTTGCTTTTGTAACCCATGATTTTGGTGTTATAGTCAGAAAAACATTGCCAATAACAAAGTCATGAAGATTTTCACCTATGTTTTGTTCTCAGTTTAACACTTAAAGTTCTTCTATTTAAATCTTTAATCCATCTTGAGTTGTTTTTTGTATATCACATAAGGGTCGACTTCATTCTTTTGTATGTGAATATTCAGTTTTCCAAATACCGTTTGTTGAAGAGATTGTTCTTTCCCTTTTGGATATCTTGGCACCCTTGTTGAAGATCACTTGATAGTCTATTAATCGGTTATATCTGGGTTCTATTCTCTTTTACTGGTCTATTATATCTGTCTTTATGCCAGTACCCTATTCTGCTAATTACTGTCTGCTTTGTCCCTACACCAGAATTGTTGAGTTGTTTCAATAGAGACCATATGGCTTTGCAGACCTATAATATTTACTATCTGTCCCTATACAGAAAATTTTACCCACCCTTGAACTAAACAAAAGTGTGATTTTAGGAGATGTCTGCCCTCACTTATTTCCAGGGGAAATTCTGCTGTGTAGATCAGGACACAAAGCCATTATACTTATTAAGTAGTGGTTTGTGCTGCTGTGACCCAGTGGATTGGACATTGGCTTCAGTACAGGACCCATGGAGCTTTGCTAAGGAATCTCATCTCCCAATCATCTCAATGTAAGATGGCTCTCATCAGTCAAGTGCAATCCTCCAGAGAAGAGGGCAGATATGAGCCAGCCAATAGCTACTACTCCCAGGAAACCAGTGTTCCAGCCTGGTAAATGTCAGCTTAACAGTGCAACAAGAGCGTCTATTATTGGTGACACTACTAGTGTCTTACCAGTAGAGATTTGTTTTTACTGCAAATCACATGACTAAGTATTCAGAATATGCAACCAAGAGGACATTATTTAAATGAAATAAACCAGGCACAGAAAGGAATTGGAGGGATGCAAAACTGCCTTTTTGTATAGCCAGGTTTTACAGGCCCAACTGGGGGACTTGTGTTGGTGGATTTTGGTATATGGAGGTACTAGAACCAATCCTCTGTGTATATGAAGAGAGGATGGTGCATGTTAAAATTCATACAACTGTACTATGTGCCCCCTCCAACAAAAGTAAAGTTTATTGTATGCTATTTTCAAGTTTCATATATAAACACACAAATGCATATACAAAGTTCATCTTTGCTTGTTTGGCAAAAATTCTGAGCTCCTCACACCCATCCTTACACTGGACTATTTAATGGATAGTTTATAGTTTGTACTTAAAGTTAGCACCAACATTTCTATTTACATCAGACAGCCACTATCTTGTACAAAGGCTTGAGTCATCCCAAAATTTGAAAACCCTGTCATTGGGTATCCAGCTGACAATTAGTAATAATTGAAGTCACCTTCTCTGCCTCTGATAAAAGCCACAATCTCTTCATGCTTACTTCCTGAAATTCCACTTTTTCTCTGTGTATCAATGTTACTGCCCATGCACATGAATTTGGAGGCTTTCCAGAAACCAAATAAATAGCATTCTCTTACACACTCCAGAGTTAGGAAGGAACTGTTACTGTTTACATGGAAGTAGGTACATAGAGAATAAAAAATAATCTCTACTAAAGATAAAAGATGGTACATGTCTTACATTATTGGCAACTTTATTTACCACCTCATAGGTAATCTAACAATTACAGGCTTCTCTCATGGAAGTAAGCTTTCTTAGTGTATAATGGCAAAATAGAAATACATGTTCACTTCAGATAGACCAAATTACAAAAGGGAAGAGAAAGGGACTGAAATCTAAATGTCCAGTCTTTCTACCCCATCTCATCAATAAGATTATATTGTTACTTTTTTCCTTGGGGGGTTGAGCAAGAGATTAGACAAAAGCCCAAAGCATTTATAGTACTGAATTTCCTTTCAACTAAAAAGCTACATCAGGACTGGGTAAAACATTTTCCTCCTTAAAGATCAATAATGGGTATATGCAACTTTATAACATTTCTAGAAATATACCTGGCAGCATCAATTACAATTATAAATACATATACAATATGAGCCAACAATCCTACTTCTGAAAATTTCTCTCTTCATATTCCAGAACATTTATAAAGGAGTTTAATGAAACACATTAATGGTATTGACAAGGAGCTTATCACAAAAATTGTTATAATTTATTCTCAACAAAATAAAACAAATAAGCTCAGAAAAAAAGCCTGTAAAGATAAATGCTATTGGCAAGAGCTCTCTGAGTGGCAGGTCAGTAGTGTGTACTTTCCTCTATTTTATTTCTGAGCATATTACTTTTATGAAAAAAGCATATTGCTTTTACGAATAAAATATTTTTAAAAAAGGACAAAGTTACAGAGCATATGAATTCAGCAAATAATAGAAATTTTTAAAATTATTATGGAAATGTTTAAACAAAGAGAAAGAATAGTAAAATAAATACCATATACACATCACTTTAACAGTTGTTAATATTTTGCCACACTTCTCTATTTTATTGTTGTTGGAGTAATACATTAAATTAAAGACATCAATATAGTTCACCACTAAACACAGATGGTCCCTAATTTATGATGATTTAACTTTAATTTTCAACTTTACGATGGTGTGGAAGTGTTATGAATTTGTTAGAATGCAGTAGCGTGCTGTCTTGCCTTGCTGTGCAACCATAGTAAGCAATTGTTCCCAGTCAGCTGTGCAATCATTAGGGTAAACAACTGATACTCTATAGCACACTATGTTGCCAGATGATTTTGCTCAACTGTAGGCTAATGTAAGTGTTCTGAGCACATGTAAGGTAAGTTAGGCTAAGCTAGAGAGATTTTCAGTAGCAGTCCCCAACCTTTTTGGCACCAGTTACCAGTTTCATCATGGAAGATAATTTTTCCACAGACAGCAGCGGGCAGGGGGATAGTTTCAGGATGAAACTGTTCCACCTCAGATCATGAGCCATTGGTTAGATTCTGATAAGAAACACACAACCTAGATTCCTCGCATGCACAGTTCACAATAGGGTTTGTACTCCTATGAGAATCTTATGCTGTTGCTGATCTAACAGGAGACAGAGCTCAGGCAGTAATGCTCACTCACCTGCTACTCACCTCCTGCTGTGAGGCCCAGTTCTTAACAAGCCACCCATCAGTGCCAGTCCGTGGCCTGGGAATTGGGAATCCCTGATTTTCAGGATGTTTAGTAAGTTAGGTGTATTAAGTGCATTTTTCAACTTAGGATATTTTTAATTTACAATGGAATTGTGGTACGTATTGCTGTCGTAAGTCCAGGAGCATCTAGACTTCAGTATCCATATCTAAAAATAAAAACATTTTTCACTGTAATCATAATATCATAAGCACTTCTAACAAGAGTAATAACTTTTTTACTTGATGATGATGCCATCAATTAGCCAATTATATTCATATTTCCCTATCTATTGTTTTTAATCTTTCAATTTTAAAAAATTTTGGTAAAATAAATGTGATCTAAAATTTACCATCTTAGCCACTGTAAAGTGTATGGTTCAGTGGTATTAAGTACATTTATATGGTTATTGCTAAACCTCACCACCATCCATCTCTACAAAGTTTTTCATTTGAAAATTGAAACTATATACTCATTAAACAAATATTCTCCGTTTTCCCTTGCTACCAACACTAGGCAACCATCATTCTACCTTCATACAGTACCACACAGTATTTGTCTTTTTGTAATTAGTTTATTTCACTTAACATAGTATCCTTAAGGTCTATCTATGTTGTAGCATATATAAGAATTTCCTTTATTTATAAGGCTGAGTCATATTCTATTGCATGTATTTACCACATACTGCTTATCTCTTCATCTGTCCATGGATACCTGGGTTGTTTCAACATTTTAGCTACATGAAAAATGCTGCTGTGAGCATGGGTGTACAAAAGCTCTTCAAGACTCTGCTTTCAATTATTTGGGTACTATGCAGAAGTCAAATCCTTGTTCATATGTTAATTCAACTTTTAGATTTTGATGAACCATTGTAGTGTTTTCTATAATAGCTGTACCATTTTACAATCCTACCAACAGTGCAACAAGGTTCTCAATTCCTCACATCCTCACCAATGCTTTTTATTTCCTACTTATTTGATAGTAGCTATCCTAATGGATTTGAGGTGGTATCTCATTGTAGTTTTGATTTTCATTTGCCTAATGATTAGTGATGTTGATTATGTCTTCATGTGCTTATTGGTCATTGGTACATCTTCTTTGGAAAAATGGTTATTCAAAATTGTTGCCCATCTTTGAATTTGGTTATTTAGGTTGTTAATATTGTTCCTTTTTAGAAGTATTCTATATATCCTGGATAGTAATCCTCATCAGATAAATTATTTGCAAATATTTTATTTCATTCTGTGAGTTGTCTTCTTACTTTGTTGATCTCTTTTGATGCACAAAATTCTCAGATTTTTATTAAGTACAATTGCCTTTCTTTTGTGACATGTGCCTTTGGTGCCATATTCAATAAATTATTGCCAAATTTAATGTTGTGAAAATTTCACTCTATGTCATCTTTTAAGAGTTTTATAGCTTTAGGTCTCATGTTTAGGTCTTAAAAGTACTTTAAGTTAATTTTTGTATATGATGTTATATAAGGGCCCAACTTCATTCTTTTGCATGTGAGTATAGAGTTTTCTACAGTACAGCTTATTGAAATAATTTTTTTCCCTCATTGAGTGGCCTTGGCATCCTGTCAAAAATCATCTGACCATGTCTGGGAGGGTTTATTTGGGGGCTTTTTATCCAATTCCGTTGGTCTATATGTCTCCCTTTACGTCAATATAACAGTGTTTTATTACTGCACATTTCAATTAAGTTTTGAAATAAAGAAGTATGGGTGCTCCAGATTGTTTTTTAGTAGATTATGTATTTTTGGAAATCTACTCATTTCATCGAGGTTACATAATTGATTGGCATTTATTTGTTCATAGTACTATCTTATAATCGCTGTTATTTCTCTTAATCTGTATCTGTATCTATAATATCTCCACTTTGATTTCTGATTTTAGTAATTTAAATCTTCTCTCTTTCTCTCTTATTTTTCTTAGTCAATCTAGATTAAGTTTGTCAATTTTGTTGGTTCTTTGAAGAACTAATTTTGGTTTCATTGATTTTTTTTCTATTGCTTTTCTATTTTCCATTTTATCTCTGCTTTAATTTTTATAATTACCTTAGTTCTCGTAGGTTGCTTTTTGTTTAGATTGTTCTCTTTTCAGATTTTTAAGTTGCAATGATAAGTTTTTGATTGGAGATTTTTCTTTTTAATATAAGCAATTACAACTCTAAATTTCTCCACTGACAGTGCTTTTGCTGCATTCCATAGGTCTTAATATGTGATGTTTTCACTTTTGTTTACATTTCTTTTCTAATTTTCCTTATGACTTCTTTGATTCATTAAATAAGAATATTTGTTTTGTACAAATGTATGAATTTTCCTGTTTTTCCTTTGTTCTTGATTTCTAACATCATCCCACTGTGATCAGGAAAAGGTAATTTGTATAATATCAAGTTTTTAAAACCAATTGAGACAATTTGTGGGCTAACATATGGTTTATTCTATAAAACCTTTCATGTGGCTGGGAGTGGTGGCTCATGCCTGTAATCCCAGCATTTTGGGAGGCCGAGACAGGTGGATCATTTGAGATCAGGAGTTCAATATCAGCCTAGCCAAAATGGTGAAACCCTATCTCTACTAAAAATACAAAAAATTTGGGCAGTGGTGGTGGGGATCCTGTAATCCTAGCCACTTAGAAGCCCGAGGCTGAGAAATCACAGGAGCCTGGGAGGCGGAGGCTATGGTAAGCCATGATTGCACCGCTCCAGCCTGGGCGACAGAGTAAGATTCTGTCAAGGAAAGAAGAAAGAAAATAAAAGAAAGAGAGAGAGAGAGAGAGAGAGAGAGAGAGAGAGAAAGAAAGAGAAGGAAAGAAATCTTTCTAGAAGACTGTGTATTCTGCTGTTGAGTAGAGTATGTTGTATTATCTTTTAGATCTAATTGGTTAATTATGTTTTTTAAGTCCTCTATTTCCTTGTTAATATTTTGTTATTTTGTCTTTTTTTTTTTGACAGAGTCTTGTTCTGTCACCAGGCTGGAGTGCAGTGGCATGATATTGGTTCACTACAACCTCCAACTCCCTGGTTCAAGTGATTCTCCTGCCTCAGCTACCCGAGTAGCTGGGGTTACAAGCATGCACCACCACGCCCAGATAATTTTTGTATTGTTAGTAGAAACAGAGTTTCATCACATTGGCTAGGACGGTCTCGATCCCCTGACCTCATGATGCATCCACCTTGGCCTCCCAAAGTGCTTGGATTACAGGCGTGAGCCATAGCTCCTTGTCTGTTTTTTTCTATTTATTACTGAGAGTGGGATATTGACATTTTCAGCTATCGTTAGAGAAATATCAATTTTTGCCTTCATTTCTGTGAATTTAGCTTCATATATTTTGACTAATTAATATTAGGTGCATAAATGTTTATCATTGTTTTATTTTCTTGCTGTATTTCACCTCTTATTAATGTATAATATCCTTTTGTCTCATAATTTTTTCTGTTTAAAATCTATTTGTCTTATATTATTATAGGCAATAAATCTGATATCTTTTACTTACTACTTGTAGGAAATATCATTTTCCATTCTGTTGCTTTCAATTTATTTTTTACTTTTGATCTAAAGTGAGTCACCGGTAGACAGCATGTAGGTTGGATTATTGCTTCTTATCTATTTTGCCAATCTCTGTACTTTGGAGAGTTTAAACAATTTATATCTAAAGCAATTGCTGACAAGAAGGACATACTTCTATCATTTTGTTATTTGTTTTCCATATGCCTTGTAGCTTTTTTGTTCCTCATTTCCTACATTGCTGTCTTCTTTTGTGTATAGTTCTTGTTTTGTACTGAAATATTTTGTCTTCTCATTTCCTTTTTTTAAATTCTATACTCTTTGTTTGGTGACCATGGGGATTATAATCAACATCCTAAAGTTAGAATACTCAAACTTTGATGACATACAAAAACTCTGCACCCTTACAGCACTGTCCCTAATCATTTTAGTTATTGATATCACAAAATTGCATCTTCATTCATCATGTTCAAAACCATAAACTAATAATTGTTTAATATTATTAGCTAAAACTTTTAAGAAATCATTAGTCTCTTATATTACATAGTAAACAAAATATGGGATGCAAATCTATTACAATATTACCAGCTTTTATCATTGCTCATGCATTTACTTTTACTGCAATATTTATTTCTTCACAGATGTGAGCTACTGTCTAGTGTCCTTTCATTTTAACGGGCAATATTCCTTGGAGCATTTATTGCAAGGCAGGGCTAGTGGTAATGATCTTTCTCGGCTTGTATTTATCTGAGACTGACTAGTTTCTTTCTCATATTTAAATGGTCATTTTGATAGATACAGGATTCTTGGCTGACAGTTTTGGTTTTGTTTTTTCTTTTAGCAGTTTAGATATCTCCATCCATTTACATCTGGCCTCCAAAGTTTCTGATGAAAAATCTGCTGATAATCTTATGAAGAATTCTTTGTATGTGAAATGTTGCTTCCTTCTTGCTGCCTTCAAAATATTATTTTTGTCTTTTAACAGTTTGACTATAACGTGTCTTGGCACAAGTCTTTACTATATTTAGACTTCATTAAACTGCTTGAATGTTTACATTTATGTCTTTTATCAAATTGGACATTTGGGGCCATTATTCTTTTAAGTATGCCCCTTTCTCCTTTCTTTTCCTTATATGATTCTCATAATCATCTGTTGACCTGTGTGGTGGTATTACATAGGTTCCTTAGGCTCTGTTCAGATGTCTGTAATAATTTTTCTTTCTATTCCTCAAACACAATAATTTCAATTGTCCTATCTTCAATTTCACTGATTCTTTCTTCTGCCTACTAAATCTGCCTTTGAATTTCTCTAGCAATGTTTTAAGTTTTCTTGTTCCATAGTCGAATTTCTTATTAAATCAATTTTTTATATTTTATTGATATATTCACGTTGTTTTATATGTCATTTTTTTTTTTACCTTTTCCACATAGTCCTCTAGCAATATGAACACATTTAAGATAGTTGTCTTATAGGCTTATTCTGGTAGATCTACCATTGGGTTTTTCTCATATACAATTTCTGTTCATTTTTTTTTCCTGTGAATGAGACTTTTCTGTAACTTTTTCTTGTAATTTTTTGCTGACAACTGAACATTTGAATTTAACAATGTGGTAACTCTATAAATCATTTTTCCTCCCTTTCTTGGGTTTTGATTTTATTTTGCTTTGTTTTGTTTTTATTGCTCTAGACAGTCTCTGTCCTGAGCATCAGTCTGTGGTGTAAACTTAAGATTTTCGTTTTAGGTCTTTTGGGGCCTACATCTTTCTCTGGGCAAGCACAGTGATTTTCTAACCTCCTCCACAACCTCCACACCCTCCGCCAAATAAGCAGTTAATTTTGAATATTCTAGTCTTTAATGTCTAACTCTCAAAAGGAGAAAATTCCTGATGTCTTAATTTCTCAGAAAATCACTTCTGACAGAGGGAGAGAAACTTGCCAAAATGTGAGCAGTTGTAACCATAATGGTTGAATGCATCTGTGCCTACACCTCTGTGATCAGAAACAGCAATCAGTGATCACAACATAGATTCTCAATATTTAAAGAACCGGATTTTAAACCCTCACCTTGGTTCCCACACCTACTTGCCAGCTTGTATCAGGAACATGTGCAGTTTTCTGCAATGGGAATAAAAGCTGGGGGCTATTGCTGAATTAAGAGCTCATTTGGACCAAGTTACCTACAATGTAGTGTGTTCGCTTTCCTCTGGAAGTTGCAAAGTATTCACAGACACCAGAGGTCCAAAATCATCAGACAGATTCTATCTGTGTAATCATTGTCTGGGTATGGAGTAAGATCTTGTTCTTTCTACTCTACCATATTCCCAGAATCCAATTACAGAACATTTTTAATATAAAGGTGGAAACAATGTGAATGCTCATTAGTAGAAAAACACTTTTAAAAAGTTAAATATCTGTTCATCTGAATATAAATCAGTAATGCAAAGAAATCCCTTAGATGTATAGCAATTATCTGAAAAATGGTTCAACTATATACTCATTGCTTATTTTATGCCCCATATGTATCTTTTAAAAAGATTTTTAAAAACACTTCTAAATACTATTTACACTAAATTAGAAAACTTTATCACTTACTTGAAAAGTTAAAATATATATAAGGTAATATGAACCAATTTATGTTTCCAATTTTGAAAACTGCATATGATTTTTCAAAAGGCCAACAGACATATACAATAGAAATTATATTTTTAAAAAATGAATAGTAAGTAAAAAACCAAGAATTAAAAGTTTATATATAAATTCTTAAACTGTATGAATAGAAAACACCTCCAATGTAAAAATACTGTTTACTGAAAATATTTTAAATTGCCAGTTATTTGCAATTGCAGAAATATATTTCATACTTATGACTGAAAGTATTTTTAAATATTACAACACATTGAATAATATGTCCTAGGCCAAATTATATACTTTTATAGTTATCTAAATACTTCTTCTCTTCTGTTAACAATCTGTAACAAGCATGCCTCAGGAAGTGCAGTTGGAGAGGGATTTGTGTATTAGAATGGTTGTGTTTCAAATTGATATGCTGTGTTAAGGCAAGCTCTCTAGGGAAAAGATGGCTTTTGGCAATTTGCTAAATTTCTATGAAAACTTTGCAATTAAAAAAAATCAAAATAAGGTAGAAAGCCAAATTAGACAGTGATAATACACATAAATAACCACATTTAAATAAAATCAATTAAATAAGCACTGGAGTATTTTTAACGATATCATAATAAAATTGCTGTTTTATTTCAATCCTGAAATTTTAAAAGAAAAATTATTTCTCTTTTTAAAAAATATAAGTATATATGAACTCTGAAAATTTTAGTTTCTCTTTGCCTTTCCAAAATTTGTATATATATTTTATTCTTGAAAATATGATAGAAAAGAATCTTAAAGCTGCACATAGTTCATCTCTTTGTCCCCTAATTATTCAATAAAATAAATATCAATTTAGCCAACAGAAAATATATTGCTCTGGTTTAGTAAATGGAAGAAAATAATAACAGAAAAGCAAATTTTAGGAGTATATATATTTTGAAGAATAACTGAAAAAAATCCTTTGTCTTAACTGCTTTAACAGTTTAACAAAATGTAACACTTGATTGCTGATATAGCTGTGAAAGAAATATTTGGTTGTTTCATATTTTGTACTTTTTATGCTTTCCTTGCTCAAATTGAATGCCATTTACTCCATTGTGAAAAACCATTTAAAACAATCATGTATTATTATAAAGGGAAAGGAAAATACAAAAGAAAACGTTTTATTCACAACTAAAATTGCTTCCATTCTTTTTAAAATCATTTATCTAATAACCACTGATTTATTTGACAATATACTGACATGAAGAAAACAGACATGATGAAAATTACATCTTTCCTTCCAGAAAGATGTAACAGAATATTGGTACACTAGTGAGGTACAGGAATATGCAAACCAGTAAGTTTACTAACTTATTTTAGTGGCTATTATAAAAGTTTTTGTAGTGTTTAGTTGAAGCCAATAACAGCAAACAGTCAAGTCTAACTGTGAGTAAGAATAGTTTTGCATTTTTGTGATAATGCATTTATTCTATGCATATGTGGTTTTGGAACAATAGTAACTCAAGACAAATACAGACATACATAAGCCTATGTGCATAGAATTCTGTAGAGGATATTATATTGTATTACAAAGCTGAGTTTTTTGGATTCTAACAAGATAGACAATGAAGTATCTGTCATTTTGTATAGATACTATTTTCTAATCATTTACACTACATTAAATGCCAGGGTAAAATTCAAAGAAAAAGATAAATCTATATGATTTTTAATCAAAATAGTAACACTACTTTAATGTACTTCCCTTTTGAGTTGTTTTATTATTTCTTCCATAAAGTAGTTAGAATTCTTATTTGACATGCTCCCTTGGATCTCCTCCACCTAGATTATTTTGCCCTCCCCTCCCCATACAACTTGGTAATTCTCTAATCTTTCATCTACCACATTATCTCCATTATTTAAAATCTTTCTACTTGTGATGACGTCTGCCTTAACTGGACATTTTACAAAACCCAAAAATAGAGGGAATAAATTCAACATAAAAATAATTCACCCAATACTTAATCAAAAGAAAGTAGGGATAGCTATACTTATATCAAACAAAATAGATTTTAAAAATAAAAAAATATTGACAGTCTAACCAGGACATTACTAATGATAGAATATTCATTCATATTGAGGATTTAACAATTGTACATATATATTCACCAAACATTAAGCATCTAGATATATAAAGCAAATATCAGCAGAATGAAGAAAGAAACAGTAATACACTAATAATAAGAGGCTTCAACATTCCACTTTCAATAATAGATGTAATATACAGAGAGAAAATCTATAAGGAAACAGTGGCCTTTAATAACACAATTAGTCAAATGTATCAAACAGACATATCAAAAACATCCCACTCAATAGCAGCAGAAGATACATTCTACTTAAGCCTACACAGAAGACTTTGCAATATAGGTAGTATATTAGGTCATAAAACAAGTCTTAACAAATTCTGGAAGATTGAAATCATACTGAGCAACTTTTTCAACCACCGTGGAATAATACTGAAAATCAATAACAGAAGGAAAAAAGGAAACTTAAAAATTCACCCTCCCAAGTTTCAACCAGAAAGACCTTGAATTCCTGAATAGACCAATAATAATGTCTGAAGTAGAGGCAGCAATTAATAGCCTACCAACCAAAAAAAGTCCAGGACCAGGCGGGTTCACAGCCGAATTCTGCCAGCGTTACAAAGAGGAGCTGGTACCATTCCTTCTGAAATGATTCCAAACAGTACAAAAAGA